>PVJA010003323.1:46509-96439 GCA_004027025.1 Myocastor coypus
CAGGCTGGTCTCGAACTCACACCAATCCTCCTGCCTCAGCCTCCCGAGTGCTGGGATTACAGGCGTGCGCCACCACGCCCGGCTTTTTTTTTTTGGTCTTTTTGAGACAGGGTCTCGCTATGCAGTTGAGGCTGGTCCTGAGCTCACTGGCTGGTCTCGAACTCGCACCAATCCTCCTGCCTCAGCCTCCCGAGTGCTGGGATTACAGGCGTGAGCCACCACGCCCGGCAAGCTGAGTCCCTTCTTATAGATGCTGTATTTTAGGCGTGCTTAGTAAAGGGGCCTATGTCATTATATCTCACTCAAATCTGGTATCATGGCACTGGTTAAAAGTGACAACAAAAATTACTTGTTTTTTATTTTTCTGAGATCAAGAAAAAATTAAGCCTATACACAAAAAAAAACAAGATTGTTCTGTCCTACTAGCTTGTTTTTTGGGGAGTTCATAGACACTTGCAGAAATTGTTTTGACTACTTCTTATAGTGAAAAAGGCTCAATTTGAAAGGCTATATACCCGGGCATGGTGGCACACACCTGTAATCCCAGCACTTGGGAGGCTGAGACAGGAGGATCGATGTGAGTTCAAGACCAGCTTGGGCTACAAAAGTGAGCTCAAAGCCAGCCTGAGCTGCATAGCAAGAGAACTGCTTAAGTTTTTCTTTTTGTATGAACTTATTCCTGAATACTGAGAGGAAAAAGCCATAGGGGAGCCCTTTTCCTTTCCTTCACTCCTATTGGAGATGTAGGTAAAGATAGATCTATATAGTGTGAAAATTATGTGGCTTTCATATTTGTTCTTCTAACAAAGAAAGCAACATTCATTTGTTCATTCATTCATTCATGTGTGTTCTAAGCCGACAGCAGATCCCAGGTGCAGAGGGCACGATATGAGGCAGCTAATTGGAAATACAAGTATGGCTATGAGATTCCTGTGGATATGCTGTGTAAAAGAATTGCTGATATTTCTCAAGTTTACACACAGAATGCTGAAATGAGGCCACTTGGTTGTTGTAAGTATGTTACGAAATCTCTCAAGTAATGAGTTACAATTTCTTTTTTTTAGAGATACATAAAAATGTTAAAATAACACCTCAGGGGCCTGGTGAGATGGCTCAGTGGTCTAAAGCCCCTGCTTGGGAAAGCTTGGGCGGCTTCAGGGACCACGGTTCCATCCCCAGCACCACATACTGCACCAGCTCTGCCCTCGGGGTGGGCTAAGCCGGCCATAAAAATGAGTGAATAAACAAACAAAGGTTCTGAAACAAGAAAGAATGAATAAAAAAACAAACAAACAAATAAATAAATAAAATTTTCTTTAAAATAAAATAACACTTCAATTCTGAGCATGTGTTTTGGAAACTACATAAGTTGAGAAAATTTATAATAAATCATGACTGAAGGTAAGTTACAATAATGTTTGGATAGTATCCTTGTGTGTGTGGTACTGGGAATTGAACCCAGGTCCTTCTCACTAAGCTACATCTCTAGCTGCCCTCTCACCCATCTTTTTGGGACAAGATCTCTATGCTGGCCCAGGCTGTCCTTGAACTTGTGATTTTCCTGCCTCAGCCTCCCAGAGGGCTGAGATTGCAGGCATGCACCACCATCCCTGACTCAGAGATTATCTTTAAGCTTTGCACAGTACTGTTAGATTTTTATTAAATGTCTCTGTTTAGGATATGTGATTTGAAAGATTGAAGTCTCTTTTTATTTTAGGGTGTTGTAAGGGCTTACTAATCAGAAACTGAGGGGCTCAGAAATTTTATTTTATTTTATTTTATTTATTTATTTTTTTTTTTTTGAGAAAAGTCTCATTAAGTTGCCCAGGCTGACCTAGGACTTGTGCTCTCTTGCCTCAGCCTTCTCCGTACCTGCCATTACAATTGTGCATCATCATGTCTTGCCAGCTGTCAAATTTTACCTCAGAATCTCTCTTGCTTCTCTATGTGCTGTCAATTTTTCATTGTTTGTTGACTTTCTAGCCTAGTCAACCCATTTGTTTTCTATATCCTCAGTCTTCCTAGTCTCTTTACTATTCCTTCACGAGTTGCTATAAAATCCGATTGTGACTGTTGCTGCCTTATTTAAAAAAAAAAGGTCCCTCAGTGGTTCTAGGGTAAACCCCAAATATCCTGCAATGGTCATGCTCCATGGCAGAGGGCAGCTGCTAACCCCACGTCAGCCTGGGCAGCTGCACACCCCACCACTCTCCAGGCCGCCCAGAGGTGCGCACCACTGATTTTTCCTAGGTGGCTCTCAAGCCTGTCAGATTGGCAGTTGAGAGTAATCATCAGAGCACCCTTATGGTCTATGAAAGCTGCTCATCTTGCCAGTATTGGTAAGCCAGGACTAGTGGTTTATGTCTGTAATCCCAGCACTCTGCATGCAGTCCTGAGGCAAGAAAATTTTAAACCAGCAGTTTAGCAGCTTAGTGAAACTCTCTCAAATTCTCAGAAAGGCTGGGACCAAGCAGGCAGCTAGGCTGGGTCTGTAGCTCATTGTGCAGGCCCTAGGTTTAATCCTTAGTACAAAAAAAGTTGTTTTCCTCAAGCAATGTATGGGTTATTTCTTTTGTGTTAGCCTTTTATTTTGTACATGTCAGTTATAAAATGTAAAGGAACCAGGTGTGGTGGTGCATGCCTGTAATCCCAGCACTTTGGAGGCTGAGGCAGGAAGATCAGTGTGAGTTCAGACCAGCCTGGGCTACAATGTGAGCTCAAGGCTAGCCTGAACTGCATAGACACCCTGTCTCAAAAAGACAAAAAAAAAAAAAGTAAAGGAAATTACAGGGTGATGTAATATTCTAGTAAGGCAGATGCTGATAAATGTCAGTGTTAATAACAGTTTAAAATTCCTCATTAGTAGATGTTCTGAAACAACTGTGCATATAAATAAAATGATTTGCTAATACTGAATCTCACAGTACTTCATCTCAATGGTAGAGCACTTCCTTAGTTTGTGTGAGGCCCTGTCTTTGATCTCCAACACCTATTCCCTGCACCCCAAAAGCTGTTTTCCTCCATTTGCTATATTCCAGCATCAGGAAGGCTGCTCTCAGAGTGGCTTTTTATCTGCTGCTTACCACTCTGCCATCTTAGAATTATAAAGTTAAACAGAATTTGAGGTTTGTTTTGTGCTGACTGAGGAGAAAGGTGGACACCAGTAGTACATGTGAAAGTGATCGGGCAGCTCCTGTGTGAGACAGACTTGGAGCTGTCTTCCCAAAGAATACTGGCATTTTTGCATAGGTTTGGTGATACTGGTAATTGACCCAGGGCTTTTGCCCTGAGCTACGTCCCTGAGCCTTTTAAAACAAGTATTTATTAATTTGAAACAGGATCTCACTAAAGTAGTTTAGGCTGGTGTTGAACTCATTATATAGTTCATGCCTCAAATTTGTGTCAGTCCTTCTGCCTCAGCCTCTTGAGTATTAGGAGTCTTCCCTTCCCTCTCCTCCCTTCCCCTTCCCCTCCCCTCCCCTCCCCTCCCCTTCCCTTCCCTTCATATTATGGAAGGGGGCTGGCACAGCATGTAATGCCTCTGATTGAACCACAGTCCCTGCAATTACCTAAGCTTGCCAAAGCAGGTACTTCAGACCACTGAGCCATCTCCCTGGCCCCACAAGTGCCTTTCTGACAAGCTCAAATTCCTGAGTATGATCCCTGATACCCAAAAAAAAGAATTGTTGAATTAAATAAGTTGGTCTATAGTAGAATATATCGGAGCATTTACTATGTTGTTGTTTGTTATTTTGACTCCAAAAAAATAACAAAAATGTTACCTGAATTTATTTGACCAAGTAATATAAAGGATTAGGATTTCATTAAATGTATGTATGGTATTGGCAGGGATTAAAAGAATTGCAAATTATATTTTTAATGTTCATACTCTTTTTATGTAAACCCTATACCAAATACATTTTTAAAAAGCAGTTTTGTTGTTTCAAGCCAGAAGCTGTATCCTTGGTTGGTTGTTTTGTTTTTTGTTTTTTGGTTTTTTTTTTTTTTTGTAGGTATGATTTTAATTGGTATTGATGAGGAGCAAGGCCCCCAGGTGTATAAGTGTGACCCTGCAGGCTACTACTGTGGGTTTAAAGCCACTGCAGCAGGTGTGAAACAAACTGAGTCAACCAGCTTCCTTGAAAAAAAAGTGAAGAAGAAATTTGATTGGACATTTGAACAGACAGTGGAAGTAAGTTAAACCAGTTTTTTTAATGCTATATAAAAATTGGTAGTATTAGGTCACCTTCCTAGATAGCCTATTCCTGAGTTGTAGTACAAGATCCAAGTTTTTCAGCTTACTTGTAGAATTGGTGTCACTCAGCTGACAGGAAAATGAAGCCTGCTATATTAATTCCTGTCTTATTTCATGTGTTTGAAACAATGTTCAGGGGCTGGGGAGATAGCTCCGAGGCACAAGTGCCTGCTGGGCAAGTGCAAGGTCGTGAGTTCGAACCCTGGTCCCACAAAAAAAAAAAAAAAAGAAAGAAACAATGTTCAATTAACACATATAATAAAATTGGGTTAATATAAATAAGATTAGAAAAAAAGACCAGACCTGTAGACTTCTGTGGTTGCAGTGACCAGGAGACTCATTAGAGTTCCACTTCCTGATAACAGAAATGAGAGGTATACACGCCTGTAATCCCAGCACTCGGGAGGCTGAGACAGGAGGATTGGTGCGAGTTCAAGACCAGCCTGGGCTACAAAAGTGAGCTCAAGGCCAGCCTGAACTGCATAGTGAGACCCTGTCTCAAAAAGACAAAAAAAAGAAAAAGAAAGGTAGAGTTAGCAATATTAGCCTACAGTCCTAAAGGAAAAACAACCACACTCCATGTTATAGAAGCAGTGTATTTGGGATGCAAAGGTAGAGTTAAATTACCATTTTTAATTCTTTCATATTTGGCTCACAGCCTCTTATATTAAGGAAGGTCTAAAGTTTTCATCTGGGAGGTAGTTTGTTTAAATTTAGTTTTTTTTACAAATATTTTAAAATTTTGATTCATGGGGCCAGCGAGATAGCTCAGCAGTCTAAAATGCCTGCTTAAGCAAGCTTAGGCAACCTCAAGGACCACGGTTCAATCCCTAGCACCACATGCTGCGCTAGCCCCACCCTCAGGGCAGGCTGAGCCAGCCATAATGTACAAAAATTTAAAAAAATAAAATTTTGAGTCATGATTATGTTAATTGTATCAGTTCTGAACCCACTTAAAAACATTCTTAAATTATTGCTGCTGTAAATTTTTTGTAGGTACAGACTTTTCCTCTCTACTTCATACCAGATTTTAAGTACACAGTGCCTTGCAAATGGTGGTTATTAAGACAGTTAATGTAGTTGCTGTTGTTGTTTGCCGTACTCCTTTATGCCTTGACAGTTGGTACTTTTAGGGTCAGTCTGTTCAGTAGCAGAAGTGCTGAAACATGAGGCAGAAATGAATAGCTTGTGGTAACCTTACATGTTCTTTGAATAAGTTTGGGTTGAGAAAACTTTGGAATCTCTGAGTAAATGTTAATATTGGTACTTTTTTCAGACTGCCATTACATGTCTGTCTACTGTCCTTTCAATTGATTTCAAACCTTCAGAAATAGAAGTTGGAGTAGTTACAGTTGACAATCCTAAATTCAGGTAAGTTACATTGTCAGCCATGTATTTAAAGGAGTTTACTAAAAAAAAAAAAAAAAAAAAAAAGTTAAAAAAGGGGCTGGGGAGATAGCTCCGAGGCACAAGTGCCTGCTGGGCAAGTGCAAGGTCGTGAGTTCGAACCCTGGTCCTACCAAAAAAAAAGGAGTTTACTAAGCCTAAAAAGGTGATCTGGGCTGGGGAGATAGCTCAGCAGTCCAAACGCCTGCCTGGCAAGCGTAAAGACCTCAGTACCGTATGCCTTATGGGCCCCATGTTGTGGCCAGTGAAACCGGGCTTGGTGGCACATGCCTGTAATTCCAGAACTGGGAAGGCTGAGATAGGAGGATCACTATGAGTCTGAGCTGCGTAGCAATACCCTGTTCCAAATAAAATAAATCTTTGAAAAAAAGGTGATCTTTGGGTAGATTTGTGGGTGAGATGGGAAGTGTTCAACTATGATTATATTTTTCCTTTAAGCTTCAAAAAGAGCTGCCTTAAGACCTTACAGAGGGCTGGGGACCTGACTCAGTGATGCATGCTAGTGTGCTCAAAGCTGTGGAGTTCAAACCTCAGTATTAACAAACCTTACTGGATATCTTTTTTTTTTTTTAAATCTAAAGACAGGGTCTCACTGTGCAGTTCAGGCTGGCCTCGAGCTCACTTTTGTAGCCCAGGCTGGTCTCGAATTCGCACCAATCCTCTTGCCTCAGCCTGGGCTAGAAATGAGATTAAGGCCAGCCTGAACTACATAGCAAAACTGTGTCTCAAAAACACAACAACGATTTGCAAACATGTAACAGTAAAAATATGTGTAAAAAAAAAAAGTGTCACCGCATTTCACAGTGCTTGTATATTATAAAACCAGAGGTGCACAAGATTTGGTTACGTAAAACAGCTTAAGTGTTTTCTAGTTTACCTCCAAAAGAAATTCAATTCCCAAAGTAGTCATTTTCAGTTTTTTAGGTGGAGCTTTGATAAAATTAAGCTTTAAAGAGCCATATGAAGTACCGATGCACAGCTAATTGAATTGCAGATGCTCGAAGCTAGTGTGTTCTCATTCAAAGGCAATGATTCCTAAACCTAGGCGACTTCCATGGTTTGAACACATACTGGTTGCTTACTATACATTTGTTCATTGAACCCTTCAGCAACATATGAGGTGGTTTGAATGCCAGTACCAAGGTGTTGTTGTGATTAGTGAAAAGTAGGATAAAGTGCACAGATGAAAGAAACCCAAGGCATTTAACTGTTGCATGCATGTATGTGTAAAGCACAGCCAGAAGGACACATGGTTTTGTTTGTGGTAAACCAAGCTTAATTAGGTAGGAAAAGGTTGCATTTTTCTTAACAGGGTCCCTCCCACAAGCTTGATTCACCAGTGGTACATACATACATGACTGTCCCATCAGTCACCTGGCACCCCATAGTGGTGCACATGTAATCACTTTTATCAATCTTTTTACTAATAAAAAAGGAGAACTACCACCAAGGAACAATAAAAGAAAAATTTGCCACTGAGCTTAATAATAATATGTGAAATAATGGACTGGTTTTTTTTTTCTTGTTTCAGAACCTTTGTTTACTCACTCATTTTTATGGCCAGCTCAGCCCACCCCGAGGGCAGGGCTGGCGCAGCATGTGGTGCTGGGGATGGAACTGTGGTCCCTGAAGCCGCCCAAGCTTTCCCAAGCAGATGCTTTAGACCACTGAGCCATCCCGCCGGCCCCCGGCTGTTTTTGTTTCAGTATCTTATATTAACAAAAGAGTATAGATAGGTTAGCTATATAACATCAGATGTTTGAATTCAAATAGAACCACCTGGCAGCAAGACATAAATGGCAGCCCCATCGTGAGCTTTTGTTTTGTTTTTTATTGTTTTATTTTGGTCTTTTTTGTTTTAGTATTTTTTAGGGAAGTGTCTACAGGGTGTTCAGGGTCTTACTACTAGATCATACTAGTAGTGATATGCCTATTTACAGCCTCCCAAGAGCTGGGATTATAGGTGCATGCCACTATGCCTAGTTTTTTGTTTGGTTTTGGTTTTTTGGGTTTTTTTACTATTTTCTTTTTTGTACTAGGAATTGAACTCTGGGCCTACTCTTGCTAGGCAGACACTATGCCGCTGAGGTGCATCCCTGGCCCTCATGAGCCTGATTATTTGTTTGTTTGTTTGGTGTGCCCCCCACCCCCAACTCAGGCCCTTGCGCTTGCCAGGCAAGCACTTACTCTACTGAGCTATCTCCCGAGTCCCATGAGCCTGTTCTTTTTTTTTTTTTTTTCAGAACTGGGGATTGAACTCAGGACCTTGTACTTGCCAGGTAGGCACTTAGGCCCCTGAGCTATCTCCCAGCCCTTTTTTTGTCTTTTTGAGACAGGGTCTCACTGAGTAGTTCTGGCTGGCCTTGAGCTCACTTTTGTAGCCCAGGCTGGTCTCGAACTCGTACCGCCATGAGCCTGTTTAAAGCATTAAAATTTCAGCAGGAACAGCTTATAAATCTCTCTAGAGAACTTGGAATTCATTTTCATTTTTTGTCTGAGACCTTTTTTCACCTTTTAAATTTCATTTGCATCTGTAATTTTAGAAACTGGCTAAACCTAGTACCAAAAATAAACTGGCTAAGGAGCCCAACTGTTATCACAAATCGTTTATAAACTCCTGTTCTTCTATAAGTGTACTTGCCACTGCATAGTTCACAGATAATAGCAGGGCTTCAAAACAACACAGGCTTTGACTTTTTAGCCAGTTTTTTGACTAATAAACTACTCAACATTGTCCCAACTTGCACTACAAATGCTGGCAAGGTAGTTTTTGCTCCTTACAAATTCAGCAGGAACAAATCACATTAATAAATTTGCCAAGTAATTGATTTTTTTTTTAATTTATTATTTTTATTCTTGTTTCAGAACCTTTGTTTATTCACTCATTTTTATGGCTGTCTCAGCCCACCCCAAGGTCAGGGCTGGCGCAGCATGTGGGGCCGGGGATCAAACCGCAGTCCCTGAAGCCACCCAAGCTTCCCCAAGCAGGGGCTTTAGACCACTGAGCCATCCCGCTGGACCCCAGTAATTGATTATTTTTAAGACAAGTATCATTTAGGAACATCCTCAAGTAGAGCACCTTCTGGCTATTGTTTACCATTTTTTCTCAATGAATTTTCTCTTGGTGTATATAAACTATGGAGTTTTACTGGACATAAAAGCATTTTGGCATTGAAACTAAATAGAACACATATGTAGCTTACCTTTATACTCTACAGTTGAAATATTTTCTATCTGTGCTACAATAAAAAGGTTTTGTTTGGGGTTTTTTCTTTTGTGGAACCAGGGATTGAACTCAGCACCTTGCATTTGCCAAGAGGCACTTGTACCCCTGAGCTATCTCCCCAGCCCAACAAAAAGGTTTTGACCTAATTCTAGATCTGATACTAAAAAAGTAAACATTTTTGTATATAGATGAAGTTGGCATAGTGTCTGGATCCTTCAGAATCTATGCAGTAGTAGGTATTTTTTTTAGAGTAGTTATTGTCTTATATGTTTGAACTTTCCCATAATAAAATTGCGCTAAGTGAGTGCTTGTGGATGTTTTACCCTGCTAGGATTCTTACAGAAGCAGAGATTGACGCACACCTTGTTGCTCTAGCAGAGAGAGACTAAACATTGTCATTAGTTTACCAAGTCCGTGAAACCACTTGCCTGTGTGTTTGCTAACAACAGACCAATATCACGGAGGCCCTTGGATTGAAAGAAGAACCTCTCCACTCCTGCCACCCACATGGGTAGGACTCTGTATAAATAAAAACAGTGCTTTTGGAAAATAATTGCATCCTGTCTGTTTATACATACAAAATACTAAGCCACAGTGCTGGCTTTGAAATCATGTTGGGCTATAAATGGCATGTGGGACAAGGATTTTATTTTATAGTCTTAGGCCAAGGAGATAGCTCACTGGCACAAGTACCTGCCTGGCAAGCACAGGGTCCTGAGTTTGCTCCCTGGTATCACCAAAAAATAATAACAATAATTATAAAAGTTCCTCATTCCAGTGGGATATTGCTTGTCCCAAAAGGCTTGATTAGCCTGTCTGATCCTTCATAGGTATTTTTGTTTTCTGGTGGGGAGAGGAATTGAACCTAAGGCCTCAGATGTGCTAGCGTAGGGGCAACCGCTGAGCTACACCCCAACTGCCTTCAGGAAAATGGCTAGAAAAGTTGTAGTGTATATTTTCTTTTTAAAAAATTTTAAGCTTTATTTATTTATTTATATTATGGCTGGCTGAGCCTGCCCCTGGAGGGTGGGGCTGATGCGGCATGTAGTGCTAGGGATCGAACTACAGCCCCTGTGGTTGCCTTAAACTTGCCTAAGCAGGCACTTTAGACCACTGAGCTGTCTCTGTGGCCCAAAGATTTTTTTTTTTTTAATAGTACTGGAGGGCTGGTGGGATGGCTCGGTGGTCTAAGGCGCCTGTTTGGAAAGCTTAGGCAGTCACAGGGACCGCGGTTCAATCCCTGGCACCACATGCTGCACCAGCCCTGCCCCCGTGGCAGGTTGAACTGGCCATAAATGGTACTGGAGATTGAACTCAGGGCCTTGTGCATGCCAGTCACATGCCACTGAGCCGTCTTGCCAGCCCTAGTGTGTATTTTCTGAGCTCCCTAAAGATTCAGTTTTTTGCAGGGAGACTTGAGTCCTTGTGCTTGCCAGGTGCCTTAGACCACTGAGCCATCCCACCAGCCCTCCAGTACCATTAAAAAAAAATCTTTGAATAAACAAAGGTTCTGAAACAAGAATAAATAAATAAATTAATTAATTAATTAAAAAATTTTTTTTAAAAAGAAAATACACACTACAACTTTTCTAGCCATTTTCCTGAAGGCAGTTGGGGTGTAGCTCAGTGGTTGCCCCTATGCTAGCACATCTGAGGCCTTAGGTTCAATTCCTCTCCCCACCAGAAAACAAAAATACCTATTTATCTCTCCAGCCCCAAGAGATTAAGTTTTGAGAGCAGACAATAAGGAGTTGGTTTGAAGTTTAGAGATAAGCCAGGTGTGATAGTGCATGTCTATAGGCTGAGGCAGGAGGATCAGTATGAGTTCCAGACCAGCCTGGGCTAAAAAAGGAGCTCAAGGCCAGCCTGAACTGCATAGCGAGATCCTGTCTCATAAAGACAATAAAGTAGAGATAACGCCATTATCATTGTTATGTAGGGGCAAAAAATCCCTTACATTCAGAGTAATCTGTATGGAATTTTTTTTCCTATACTGGGATTTCAGCCTTGAGCATTCTAATCACTGAGTTATATGACCAGCCCTTTCTAGTGTTCTGGTGGTGGTGTGGTTTTTTTTTTGTTTTTTTTTTTACTGACAATTTTGCTATGTAGTCAGGCTAACCTTGAACTTGGAGCAATCTTCCTGCCTCAGCCTTCCAAGTTTTGTGGTTGGATTGTTTAAAATTAGATTTCGTTGGTAAATTTTAGATGTACATAACAGTCACATTCATCACATGATATAACCTGGTTTCCCCCTCCCCTAGATGGTTGGTTTTTGAGTAGGGTGTCACTATGTAGGTCAGACTGACCTTGAACTCATTGTAGCCCAGGGTGGCCTTGAAACTCCTGCCTCGGCCCTTTGAGTGCTGGGATTACAGGTGTGTACCCCTACACGTAGCCTTTGTTGTGTTGAGGCAGTCTTCTTAAGTTGCCCAAACTGATCTAGAATTTGAGTCTTCCTACCTCAGTTTTCCTCTGCTGGGGTTAAAGTCGTACACCAGTGTGTGT
This sequence comes from Myocastor coypus, assembly GCA_004027025.1. Lineage (NCBI taxonomy): Eukaryota > Metazoa > Chordata > Mammalia > Rodentia > Myocastoridae > Myocastor > Myocastor coypus. Next base: position 57,906 of record PVJA010003323.1, read on the forward strand.
GCCCTGAATTTTTTTTTAATTTTTTAGGTAGGGTCTTGCTCTATCTTTAGGCTGGCCTTGAACTCACTATGTACCCAAGCAGGCTTTAAACTCAATGAATCTTTTGCCTCCACCTCCCGAGTGCTACTGAAATTGCAGGTGTCTACCATCGCACCTGGCTTATTTTTTTTTACAGTGTATGAAAGTGATCTTCAGAGTTCCTAGAGTGATTTTCTATTTACCTGACCTAGCAATTGTTAGCCTAAAAATTTTAGAAAGTCTAAGGCTGATATGTTCATGTTCTCCCTTGGCACTGGGGAAGACTGACGCTGTTGCCCTCACACAGGCCAGCATGGTAGCTCACCTAATACCAGTACCTGAAGTCAGAGCTGCCTGCCCATTTGGGAGGCCACAGGAGCCTGTGACCACTAGGAGGAGGCCACCATCACGTGCTCTCAGAGCCCAGTGGAGTGCTTCCTCAAGGGAGGAAGTGCCGTCCAGGCCCACTAGGCTCTGCGGACCCATGTGGACCCACTGGGCACTCTGCAGGCCCTAGCAGTGTCTAGAAGGGCCGCTTCCCTGCACAGACCAAACTACACCCTTAAAGCCCTGATACCTTCCTTCTAGAATCACAGAGGACAGAAGAGCCAGAAGCTCATTTTGGGGGTTGGAAGACTACAATTCTGTAACAAAGTTTGCATTGTAATTTAAAGCCTAAAGAACTGGGTGAAAATATAGAACACTTCCAGTTATTTATGCTTAAGTGACATGGAGGTAATAGATCAATTGAAGTACATGAATATAAATTATGTTAAATAGATAAGATAAATACAAAAACTTATAAAAGCTGAGTGTAGTTGCACTCACAATCCAGTAATTGAGGGGGCTGAGATAGGATGAAAAGTTTGAGCCCAAACTGGCCAATTTAGTGAGATCCTGTCCAAAAATAAAAAGTCTAGGGAGATAGCTCAGCAGCTTAAGCACCTGCCTTGCACATGCAAGGTCCCAGGTTCTATCCCCAGTACTGCAAAAAAACAAAATAAAACAAAAGAAGTGTAAGGATATAGCTCAGCGTGAAGGTCCTGGGATCAATCTTCAGCACCAAAAAAAAATTTTTTTTAACCAGAGCCCACCATGGTGCACCTCTGAAATCCCAGCATTTGGCAGGCTGAGGCAGAAGAATTACCACAAGTTCAAGCAAGGCCAGCATGTATGACATGTGGAAACTTGTCTCAAAAAACAAGTGTCTGCCCACCTTCATAAACGAGTAAAAATACGGATACTGTCTTTTAAAAAAATAAGATCAAGGGGCAGACAAGTTAGCTCAATGGTCTAAAGCACCTATTTGGGCAAGATCAGGCATGCTCAGGGGACCGTGGTTTGATCCCCAGCACCACATGCTGCACACACCAACCCTGGCCCTCGGTGGGCTGAGCCAACCAAAAAAAATAAGACCAAACTGGGCGTGGTACGCATACCTACGATCCCAACACTGAGGCAGAAAGATTATGAGTTCAAGGCCAGCCCAGGCTGCATAGTGAAACCCTGTCTCAAAACACCTAAATAAATAAGGGCTGATGGTATAGCTCAGTGGACTAAGCACTTGCATAGGTAAGTGCAGGGGCCAGAATTCGGTCCCTGGCACCGCATGCCATGCTAGCCCTGCCCTCAGGTACATTGAGCCAGTGATGGAGTCTGGGCGCAGTGGCATGCACCTGTAATCCCAGCACTAGGGAGGCAGAAGTCAGGACAAGCACTACCAATCTGGGCTAGTGTAGTGAGACCCTGCACACAAAAAAATAAATATAAATAAATAAATGACAAAGATATGACATGACATTCACAAATGTGAGTCTACTTGGGGAGACAGCTGGCTTTTTTGTGATACCTCATTTTTCATAAACAGGTGGGCTTTTTTGTAGTTTGGGGTTTGTTTAAGCTACTTTTGTAGTTAACTTACAATGGCCGTATAAATCAGGTGTGGTACTCATGCCTATAATCCCAGCACTCAGGAGTCTCAGCCCAGAGAATCAACTTGAGTTCAAGGCCAGCCTGAACTATATACCAACCCTGTGGAAAAAAAAAAAAAGAATATAGTACAGTACAACTGTAGGTATACAGTTGTTCACATAGATGAGGTCCAGTCATGCCTGTGAAAGTTCACAATTAAAATATTCATAAGTTGGGGACTTAACTGTACCAGGAAAATACTAACATATAAATAGAAAAATACTTGTTTACCTTATACCAGAAATTGAACTTGCAACCTCAAGCTTGCCAAGCAGGTGCTAAGCCATATTCCCAGTAGAAAAATATTTTAATACCACAGACAAAATGTTCTAGTGAATTACCTTTTAAAAAAATCTGAATTTTGAAATGCACTTTACAAGATCCTATATTTTCTGTACATTACTGTATCTTAAAATAATGTAGAAGTATACTACTGGTAGAAGTATAAACATCTTTCTTGAGGGAAACAAGGATATGCACAAAAAGGAAAGGAAGGGGGAAGAAAAAAGAAAAAGCAATGTATTTGTAAAAATTTGCCCCAGGGAAGTAATTACAAATGCAAGATTGTGTTAGAGTAATTGTTTTGGTTTGGTTTGATTTGATTTGGTTTTGAGACCGTCTCCGTAAGTTTGCACTGGCCTTGAACTCACTATGGAGCCCAGTCTGGCCTCAAACTCATGATCCTCCTGTGTCAGCCTCCCAAGTTCTGGGATTACAGGTACGTACCCTACCACACCCAGCTATATCAGACTAATTCTTATGCATAACCAGGACAGTTTTTTATAAATATAAGTTACACATCCTTTAATACTATGGAATCTTATGCAGCTATTTTTTTTAAATTTTTTTTTATTGTTTCTTGTTTTTTTAGAACTTTTGTTTATTTATTTTCATGGCCGGCTCAGCCTGCCCTGAGGGCAGGGCTGGCACAGCATGTGGTTCCGGGGATAGAACCATGGTCCCTGCAGCCACCTGCAGGCACTTTAGACCACTGAGCCATCCTGCCGGGCCCTATGCAGCTATTAAAGCCCTCATTTTGAAGAGTTTAGTGATGTGGAAAACAAAATATAAGAAACAAATGAGAGTTGCTCAGTGGTAGAGCACCCACCTAGCATACATGAGACCCTAGGTTCAACCCCAGAACTCACTGGGACAGACTGTTTCCTTTTTCATTGCCCCTACCTGTTGAGTTGGTGCCACTAGGCGGTGGCCCATGGTGACTCTGATGCTGTTTCAGTCCTACTCTGAACTCCCCAAAGGCTTTTTGTCCATGCAGGCCCAGCACAGTCTTAAGTAAGAACCCAGAACTGAGGCAGAAATGAAGATCCAGCCTTCTGTGGGGCAATTCCAGCCTGAGCTACAGATGTCCCTGGAACTCCAAAACGGAAATTTTCAGTGCGTGTACTAATTTCTTGGGAGAGACCTGTGGCTTCCATCACATGGCCAAAGAAGGCAACTTGCCATGAAAGAAGAGCCACTCAAGGAAAGGACATGTTAGGAGAAAGACAATGAGGGTTAATGGCTGCTATTTCTTGTGGAATTACAGCTGTATATGATTTTTAAAATACTCTTCTTGATTTTGCATATTTTAAGTAAGGACCATGAGTGCCAGGTGTGATGATGCACACCTATAATTCCATTTCTTAGGAGGCTGAGGTAGAAGGATCGTTGTGAGTTTGGGGCCAGCCTGGGCTACATAGCTGTAGAAAGAAAGAAGGAAGGGGAAGGGACAGAGGGCATGAAGGAAGGAAGGAAAGGAAGGAAGGAAGGAAGGAAGGAAGGAAGAAAGGAAGGAAAAGAAGGAAGGAAGGAAGGAAGAAAAGAAGGAAGGAAGGAAGGAAGGAAGGAAGGAAGGAAGGAAGGAAGGAAGGAAGAAGGGAAGGTAAGGGAAAGGAAAAAGAAACATGTAAAAAGAAAATGAAAGCATCTTGGATATCCAGCCAAAAGCAAATTATTAAAAAGTTGTGGTTAAAAAAAAAAATCATGGTCCAATAAGATATTTCTCTGCCATCTAAAAGTTTTTCAGTTGTTTCTAGATGTTTGTTTTTCCTACAGTACTGCAGATTGGACTGAGTCTTCATACTAAGCTATATTTCTATCTTTTCAATTTTCTTTTTAAAAATTTTGAGACAGGGTCTTGCTAAAGCCCTGACTTATCCGGGCTGAGTTTAAACTTGCAATCCTCTTGCCTCAACCATTCACAGTGCTGAAATTATAGGTGCATACCACCATGCCTGGCTAAAAATGTATTATGAAGATTTTAAATTTAACCTGAATGCTGTAAAGGTTTTATATTTAAGTAAAAAGGAAGCATTCAAACTGTAAATAAATAAAAGACCCTTAAATGACCCTGAAAGGTACTTCTAATGGAGAGGGGGCTCTATATTAGATTCTTTACCAAGTATATGGTCTCAGCAAACTACACAATGTAGAGGGAAAGTCCTTGGAATAATGGAGGCTTAAGGAGGATTGAAGCACTGTATATTAGTAATGAATTCAATTCGAAATTTAAAACACAATGCTAAAAAATAAATAAATAAATACATAAAAATAAAAATAAAACACAATGCTGTTTAGTGTTGTTTCACACTAAAAATACGCAACACTTAGGTATGTACCATGGAGAAATGACAATACTCTGATGAAGGAAAGCATGGAGTCTAGACAATGCTTCATGTCCCTAGGTAGGTCAACTACATATTGTTTAGATGTCACTTCATAAAAAAATGGCTGGGAGGTAGCTCAGTTCAAAGGCTCTGAGGCCCAGTACCAAAAAAAAGGTATCATTTCTTCCCATCCAGATTTATAGATTCAACACCACTCCAGTCAAAATCCACCAAGTTTTGTGAACAATGATAAAGTTGATATGGAAAAGCAAAAGATCCCAAATTGTCTACATGGTACCAAAGAGCACTGCCTGACTTCAAATTTTTTTTTTAAGACTATGGTATTTGAGACACTACAGTATTCACAGAAGAGCAGGTAGATTATGGGTTCCAGAAGTGGGCCCACAAACATACAATCAGCTGAAACGACACACCTGGCAATTCAGTGGAGAACAGCCCCACCCTCCCTGGCCCCAGGTCTCTGAGACAAGTGTGTACCACCTTGCCCTTGTGCGCTCGCTTGGTCCTCCTCCTCAGCTTCTGACTGCCTGGGACTATAGACAGGCATCATATCTAGGTTAACAATTGTCTTTTTCTTTTTTTTTTTTTTTTTATGTATTTAGTATAGGGTCTATAGAGTCTCACTACACAGATCGGAGTCATAGTGATCCTCCCATTTCCAGCCTCCCAAGTGCTGTCATTACAGGCATGTGCCACCACACCCAGTCTCAATTGCTGTTTCAGTATTCCCTGGGACAAGACCAGCACAGCACACTCGGATCAACCCTGGTCACTGGGCCTACCTAAGCAGGCATTTTAGTCCACTGAATTATCTGGCTGGCCCTTAAAAATTGTCTTTTTAGAGCTGGGGCCTGGTGGCACACACCTGTAATCCCAGCACTTGGGAGGCTGAGGCAGGAGGATCAGTGAGAGTTTGAGACCAGTCTGGGCTATAAAAAGGAGCTCAAGGCCAGACTGAATTGTGTAGCAAGACCCTGTCTCAAAAAGAAGAAAAAAAAAGTCCTTTTAAAAAAGTGCTACTGGAAAAAAAAAAAAAGTGCTACCGGGCCCAGACGGATGGCTCAGTGGTCTAAAGCGCCTGCTTGGGAACACTTGGGCAGCTTCAGGGACCGCAGTTCGATCCCTGGCAGCCCTGCTGTCGGGGCAGGCTGAGCCAGCCATAAAAATGAGTGAATAAACAAAGGTTCTGAAACAAGAAAAATAAAATAAATAAAATTAAATTAAATTAAATAAAAAGTAAATAAATAAATAAAAAAGCGCTACCACCCTTGGATATCGTCCACATGCAAAATCATGAATCTAGACACAACCTTAAACTATGCACCAAAATGAACTCAAGGTGTATCAGTACATGCCTGTAATCTCAGTGCTCAGAAAGCTGAGACAAGAGGATTACCAAGAGCTTGAGGCGAGCCTGGGGTGCAGAGCAAGATCTCCATTTCAAAAACAAATGAAAAAAACCAAAAGCAAACAAAATTTAAAACTACCCTCTGAAAGACACTTAAGAGGCTGGTGAGATAAGTCAGCAGACTAAAGCCCCTGCTTAGGCAAGCTTAGGCAAGCTTAGGCAAGCGCAGAGACCGCGGTTTAATCCTTAGCACCACATGTCATGGCAGTGCCACTCTCAGGGTGGGCTGAGCTGGACAGAGTCCAGGCATGGTGGTGTGGCCCATTCAATACTGAGGAAGCTGAAAGCAGGAAGATCACCATGAGTCCAAGCTGTGTAGTGAGACTCTGCAACAAACAAATACATTAAAAAAAAAAAAAAAAAGACACTTAAGAGAATGAATGAAAAGATGAACAATAGACTAGGAGAAAAGTTTGCAAACCATATATATGTTTTTATTTTATTTTATTTTTTATTTATTTATTTTCTTGTTTCAGAACCTTTGTTTGTTTATTCACTCATTTTTATGGCTGGCTCAGCCCGCCCCGAGGGCAGGGCTGGCGCAGCATGTGGTGCCACGGATCGAACCGCGGTCCCTGAAGCCTCCCAAGCTTTCCCAAGCAGCCACCCCAGACCACTGAGCCATCCCGCCAGGCCCCGTGCAAACCATATATATGTTAAGGGACTAGAATCCAAAATACAAAGAATTCCTGAAGCAAGATGAAATGAATTTGGAAAAATGAAGTACAACACCTAAAAAAAGTGATAAAAGGCCTACACAGCTCTGCAAAGAAAGAAACAGATGGTAATAAGTGTATGGACAGTCATTAATATGTCACTGGTGATGGCACCTCAAATAATGAAATAGCACTACAGATCTACTAGAAGAGCCAAAGCATCTTTAAAAGAATGTGGAATGCTACAAAGGATGCAGAGCCGCAAGAGTCGGCCCTCAAAGAGGAGGCTGTGAGGCTGCAGGGAATTCTGGGAATCCTGCAGGTGGCACTTCTAGAAGCTCTCGCTGTGACTATGACAGACTGGAAGAAATAAGGAAATGCTTACATGGATGGACAGAAAAATCATAGTCCAACCACACAATGGAATATTATTTAACACTGAGGCAAAATGAGCCATCATGGTGTAAAAAGGCACAGAACAGCCTCAATTATCCGTCACAGAATCCAACTCATCATACTGAAGTGGAAATAAAAAGACCAGTAGTTTCCAGGAGTTCAAAGAAGACATTTAACACCTGTAATCCTAGCATTTGGGAGGTTGAGGCAGGAGGATGGGTGCAAGTTCGAGACCAGCCTGGGCTACAAAAGTGAGCTCAAGGCCAGCCAGAACTGCATAGTGAGACTCTGTCTCAAAAAGACAAAAAATAAAATTTAAAGAAAGACATTTAATTAATAAATTTAATTAATAAGCTATTGGGCCAGGAACATAGCTCAGTGGCATGAGTGCCTGCCCAGCAAACTCAAGGCCCTGAGTTCAATCCCTGGTACTAAAGAAATAAATAAAATCTGGTATTGAGAGGCTACCTGAGGCTGACTGGGCAGCTCAGTGGTAGAGCACCTGCCTGCTACCCTAGACTCAGGGCTCAATCCTCAGCGATGTGCAATGGTAGTATTTATTTGGGGACTCTCAGCACAGTCTGGTCAACTTTTCTGTAAATCTACAACTGTTCTTTTTCTAATGTATTAATCTGGAAAATGTGAGAGGAAAAAAGTTTCAAGAGATAATCCAAATTGTTCCTAATGGTTATGAATAATTTTCTTATTTCTTCTATTTTAATGTATTTCCCACATTAAGTGTTGTTATTACCTATAGAATCAGACTGAAATTAAGCTCTGGACTTTAAAACCCCCAGCCTGGTGTGGTGGTGCATACTGGTAACACCAGCACCCTGGAGGCTGAGGTGGAACAATTGGTGTCTGTTCACAATCAACCTGGGCCCATAGTGAATTGAAGGTCTGCCTGAACTGCATAGGGAGAATCTGTCTCCCAAAAATTAAAAAGGAAAAATAAAAATTCTATACTGAAAAAGCAGTGTTGGTTTTGTTTTGCTTTGTTTTGTCTTTTGAGACAGGGTCTTGCTATGCTGTTCAAGCTGGCTTTGAGCTCACTTTTGTAGCCCAGACTGGTCTCGAACTTGCACCGATCCTCCTGCCTCAGCCTCCCAAGTGCTGGGATTACAGACATGCGCCACCATGCCCAGCTTTTAGTGTTGGTTTTTTTATGATTAAAAGTTTCTATCCTTTTATGAACAAATAAGCCCCAAATTTCCCACTAAAATACCCAAAGAGAAGAAAGGACAGTCTTATTCATTTTTAAAGTGTTTCCTCCCCCTACAGTGGCAGTGCTTGGGAGGCAGCCCTGCTCTGCGGGTCACCAGCCGGTCGGGACCTTCCTTTCCCTATGCGTGGGCCACCTGTTCCCCTGAGATCCGGCCCTGGCGGCGAGAAGCCAGGTGGCCGCACCCCTGCGCAGGCGCGATGCTTCGCCGCGTTCAGGGGTTTTCCTAGCGGTGCGCAACCCCGCTCAAACCAGGGCGCGGGCTACCTGCCGGGTGGCCTGGCCTCAGTCGCCAAATGGCTTACTAACCGGTGACACAAAGGACAGTCTGAGGTTAGGGAGCCCTCATGTCCAGCCCTAGGAATCTTGCCTTGCCCTATCTCTAAATGAAAGGTGACACCACTACTGCGTGCGTGGTTCCGACTTGAAATGAGCCCCTTGGGTGACAGCATTATTTGCTGTCGACCCAATACCAAAGAGAATTCTTGAGGTCGTGTGGGGAGCAGGGGAGTTGAGGGCGCATCCCACCTCTGCTGCTGCTCTCTGGTCCTGGTCAGCGTACCAGTGTGTTCAGGAGCGGAAAGTGACTGCACTGGGTTCACGTTCTGGGTACCTTTGGTGGCCTCGTCCTATAGCCGGTGGAAATGCGTTCGACCATCATTAACCCTCTCGGCAGCCCGCTGTGAAGCGCCCGCCACCGGCCAGCCGGAGATCCCTCTGGGCAGCCCCTCTTGCAGAGAGCCTAACCCAGGCGGGAAGGGCACCCAGGGCGCACCGGGAGGCGTGCCTGGCAGGCGCAGCTGCCAAGCGGAGGGGGACGGGGGGAGGGGGCAACTCTGCGTGCAGATTTTGGGGAGGCGCCCCAAGAAGGCTGTCACGGCGCGGGGGGGGGGGGGCGTCCTTCATACAGAAACCAGCAGCTGGCCTCAGTGCAGGTGATGACCTGCAAAGCTCAGAGTTAACCCAGACTGGTAGATGTTCCCAGTGCCACATTGGGGACTGCAGTGAGGACAGAAAGGAGAAACAGAAGCAGAACTGGAAAGACCTGGTTTCCCTGAGGAGAGTCGGGGTGAACTGGGAGGGGCTGCAGCTCATAGCCCCACAGTGCCCCACCTGGCTGGGGTTTTCCAGGGACAGAGGCCATGAGCAGCACTTCCACTACCAACCAATCAAGCTGGCCAGTCTATACCATAGCTCCCTGAAAATAAGACCAGGTCTTATATTAGCTTAATGTCTTATTCTTTTATGCACAGCAATCTACTTTTATTCATGTACCACCATCTACATTTACTACTTATTCATGGTACAAAAGTCTACCTTTATTCAAATGTTATTATTTGATAACATTTCAGAATGCTATCACCTTCTGAAACATCACCATTAACTCTCCAACCCCCCAAATTCTGGCTTGAATTTCTTGTGACTCCATGTTCTGTAGAACCATTGACTCCAATCTGTCATCTAAAGCAATGCAAAGCAGGAAAAGCAATAGAGCTAGCATTGGCAACACAGTGATTTTATCTTGTGAATACCAGACCAAGTCCCAGCCTCTTTCAGGCCAAACTTCACAAAGCTTCCATTAAATGAAGTGTTAGGACCGGCGAGATAGCTTGGTGGTCTAAAGCCCCTGTTTAGGTAACTGCAGGGACTATGGTTCAATCCCCAGCACCAAATGCTGCGCCAGCCCCATCCCCAGGGCAGGCTGAGCTGGCTATAACAGAAATAAATAAAGTTGGGGCCTGGCAGGATGGCTCAGTGGTCTAAAGCACCTGCTTAGGAAAGCTTAGGTGGCTGCAGGGACCGCAGTTTGATCCCCGGCACCACATGCTGCACCAGCCCTGCCCTCAGGGCAGGCTGAGCTGGCCATAAAAATAAATAAACAAACAAGAGTTCTGAAAAAAGAAAAAAAATTCTAAAAATAAATAAATAAAGTTAAATAAATAAATAGACAAATAAAAAGATAAATATCTAAAGATGTGTTTTAAATAAATAAATGAAGTGTTAGCTGAGAAATTCTGAGACTGGAGTGGCAACAAAATGATGATGGTTAATGATGGTCCAGTCAGGCATGGTGGTACAAACCTGTAATCCTAGCGCTTGGGGGGTTAGGCAGGAGGACTGACATGAGCTTAATGTTATCCTGCACTATAAGGTGAGACACTGCACCAAAAAATATACAAACAAACAACAAAAAAAAGTGATGGTAGGGGCCCGGCAGGATGGCTCAGTGGTCTAAAGCACCTGCTTAGGAAAGCTTAGGCGGCTGCAGGGACCGCGGTTCAATCCCCGGCACCACATGCTGTGCCAGCCCTGCCCTCAGGTCAGGCTAAGCCGGCCATAAAAATAAATAAATAAACAAACAAAAGTTCTGAAACAAGAAATAAAAAATTCTTTTAAAAAAAGTGATGGTACATACAGAAGATTTTTAAAAATTACTGGCATCAAAATTCAGAAACTATGAAAAAAAAAATTCAGAAACTAGCTGGGTGTGGTGGCGCATGCCCGTAATCCGAGCACATGGGAGACTGAGGCAGGAGGATTGATGTGAGTTTGAGACCAGCCTGGGCTACAAAAATGAGCTCAAGGGCAGCCTGAACTACACAGCAAGACCTTGTGTCAAAAAGAAAAAAAAAAAATCAGAAACTATTTATTTCACATGTGTACATTGAGTATATCTCTTACGACACAAGAATGTATTAAATTATGATGGTTCACATTAGATACAACTATATTCGCTTGGTTAACACATACATGTCACATGTGCCTTGTATCTGTACTCCAGATGGTCATTTGGCAACAGCTTTCAAGTTTATCTGTTTACATAGGTGTTTACTTCTCATCCAAAATTGCCTGCATGGGTATTTACAAATACTTGATTATAATTTATATTATCATTTGAATATCCATGTCAATAATATTTATTTAATTTAATTATATATTAATGTTATTTTATAATTCAATACATCTGTCATGTGTTGCAAAGGACATACTAAATGCTTCCGTCTGTCTGATGATCTTAACTGGGGCTAATCTGGGGGTAGGGCTTCTATTATAAACACTCTGAAAAAAGTCATGGCAAGGCTTCCTTTCTGGTTAGGCAGTTTCCTTCAGTAAACTGTCTGATGGGAACAGAGCCCTGTTTGCCTGGCACTGTATAACTGGTGCTTTAGCAGTGCTTTAGCAGCTTCTGGGGGCCTGGCTGGTACTTGTTTCTCAGAAAGAAAAAAAAAAAAGAAAGGACTGGAGATACAACTCAGTGTGAAGGCGCTGGGCTCAATCCTCAGTACCAAGGAAACAAAAGAGAGAGTGGGTCAGGGAAGAATGCTGGAAGAATGCTGTTATACCACGATTTCAGCTTAGGGAGCATTTTCACGGTACTAGACTCACCAGCAAATATTTGGGAGCCCTTCCTCCAAGTCAGACACCCATCTTTGGGGCACTCAGTGATGAATGAGGCAACACGGCTGAGCCTTTCAAGGGACAGAGACTGCAGGCCCCGCATCTCTGGAAGCTCATCTCCGCCATGCCAGCTGTCACAGAGCTGTGTGGCAGCTTCACCTCCTGTCTACATCCAGCAGAGTGGATGTTTGGCCTTTTGCAGAAGCAGAGGGGGTACGATGACGTCTTGTGCAAAACTGGCCCCTAGGCCCCCCCTTCCAGGAGAGCTCTGCTAGGGACACCCCCAGGGACAGTAAGATGTCTCTAACAACTCACATGTGTACTATGAAAAGCACACTCTTCCTGCCACAAACTGCACAGAGATCCCTTCTGGGGGTTTTCTGCTTTCTTCTTCTTTAGTCTTTTCTGTGAAGTAAACTTAACCAAAGGCCACTGGAAAGCAAGGGGTTATGCAGCTTCTTCTAAAGCAAGCAGAGCTGCAGGTGCTCACAGCTGGCTTCTTGGTTCAGAAAAACCCCAGTGCCAGGCCTCCATCCACAAAATAGGGCAGCTGGTAGATTCAAAAGGGAGTGACTGTCCAGGGAAGGGTTAGATAACCCCATGAAGCCCTGTCAGCCACTTGCACACCACATAGGACCCGGAGACAGGGGTAGGAACGGTCCTGCTGCAGAGCTCAGCTCCCAAGGCTGCACAAAAGCTGCAGCTCTGGGGAGACGCAGGTGACAAACACACTGACTAGAGAGGCATGCTGGCCACCTTGGACTTCTAGCTCCTGATTCTGGCCCCTCAACAGTCAGATGGGCCGAATAACTTTGCATTCACAGCTGAGGAATTTAGTCTCAACTTTTTCTTCTTTCATATGGGTTTGTAACTGTAGGATCAAAGGGTTGCCATGGGGTTAAATGCTGAAATACACTTAAGGTGCAGGAATGAACATTAGATAACACCCAGCATCTGGACAGGCCATCGACCTTCCAGAAATGCTTTCAAGTTTCTACAACATCTTTACCTCCTGATCTGCAACTTGCAGAGTCAGCAAGGGAGAAGCAAACTAGAAGTAAAAAGGTCTCCCCTTAGCCAGGGCTGAGCAGGTGTGTGGGGGCCTCCCCAAGACTTGTGGTTTAACCAGGAGCTAAGTGCTCACCTCTTTCTGGTGAATAGATTCCTTCCTGGGCTCCCTACCACTCATTCAGGGCATGGGGTTGTGACTTTATCCAATGGGGGTCCCTGGCCCTGGTGCAAATCCTTCTCTGCAGGGAGGAGCACACAAGATGCTCCTGAGATCCCCAGGAACTCAGGAGCTGTGAGGGACCATCTGGGCTCAGGGTTGTCTCCCACTCCCTCTCCTCTGGGGCTTGCGGAGTGTTCAGGAGCCTCAGCAGTCCTGGATCAGCTAGGCCCTGGCAGAGGGCTGTGAGGTCCCCATGCTGTAATCTGAGCCTGTCCTTCCCAAGGCTCCTCATCTGAGCATCCTGGGGTGGCCGGAAAAGCATGGGAGTCAGGACCCTTCAGGGAAGGAGGTGCTCAGAGAGCCTGAGGAGAGTGGAGGGGACACCAGAAACTCTCATCAAACTCCTTACAGCTGGGAGGCCTGGAAGCACATCATCCCTTGCACAAACTCCTGAGTGCTTCCACATTCTCTTTGTGTTCTTATTGAGAGAAGATGGCCTCTGGAAGCCTTCTTGCGCAGAAAGGATTTTGCATCCTCTTAGTGGTTTTTGTCACCTATAGAAGACTCCAGGCCAACTAACAAACCAGCTTGCTTATCAGGTTATTGGAGCCAAGGCTCATCAGCCTTGAGAAGGGGAAATCCTATCTTGCATGGCTTCCTTCCTTCCTCTCCTCAGCTGGGCAACACTGGGGTGGGGTGGCCTTCCTGGACCTGGCACCTCTGCTGGGCACCCAGCCAAGTGTCCAGAGGATGCTGCTCCATCACCTGGGTCCATCTTATCTTTCTGGGACACAGGGGCCACAAGTTTCTGTACTGGCAAATGCCTGAGTTTCCAGGGCTCCAGAAGCCGCCTGCTCCAGCTGGTTCCTCCAGCGTATCCTGGGAGAAGCTGAGGCAGCGCACTACTCAGGAGCATTTCTGGCTTGCTTTGTACCTCACTGAGAGAGTCTCACTGAGAGAGTCCTCCTGCTGGTGAGACCTAGAAATTCCATGGGTGCCTCCTGCTCATCACAGGCACCCCAAGCAATGAGCGTGGGGTGTGTGTCTACTCTGTAATACTGACTTAAATTCAAAACCTTGGCCTGCTTGGGGAATGCTACTCAATTTTTCTTTTAAATCAACAAGGCCCTAATCCCAGCACTCGGGAGGCTGGGGCAGGAGGATCGCTGTGAGTTCGAGACCAGCCTGGGCTACAAAAGTGAGCTCAAGGCCAGCCTGAACTGCATAGTGAGACCCTGTCTCAAAAAGACAAAAAATAAATAAATAAATAAATAAATAAATCAACAAGGCCCAATTTTTTTCAGGTTCTTGGCTTATTTTGGAGGGTGACTGTACATTTTTTTTAAAGAATTATTATTTTTTTTTCTTGTTTCAGAACTTTTGTTTGTTTATTTATTTATTTTTATGGCCAGCTCAGTCTGACCTGAGAGCAGGGCTGGCACAGCATGTGGTGCCAGGGATCGAACCTTGGTCCCTGCAGTCGCCTAAGCTTTCCTAAGCAGGTGCTTTAGACCACTGAGCCATCCTGCTGGGCCATGTACATTCTTTATATGGAAAAAACAGATCTGTCTTCCTTCAGTCCCTATTTGCCAGCCCCCACCCGAGAACCACAGAGCCCACCATCAGACCAGCTCTGGAGATGCAAGGATGGCCCAAGGTGGGGTTTCCGTTCCTCTTCCCAAGGTGCTGTTCAGCTGCTGTTATCCCTAGCCCCTGACCTGCCAACCCCACAGGAAGATAGGGAGGGAGGTTCCCTCATAGAGACAGGGCTTGGAGGGGCCCAGTGCCCACCACCCCCACTTCAGGCACAGCCTCGATGCAGGAGTGCTGTGGGAATTTTCCACCTTGTTCTGCAGCCTGCTTGGCAGCTCCATAGGTTGTCTTGCTGCTGACACTGGCCTGCATTGGGCAAGCTTTCTTGCAGGTCACAGAGGGCAGTGCCCGGGCCTGCTCCAGGCTCTGGCTTCCTCTGAGCAGCCTGGAAGGGTGGAGCCTATCAAGGCCTCAGATAGCCCTCATCCCAGGGCCTCAGGCTCAGCAGCCTCGGCCTCTGCCCAGACCTGTTTCCTCCTGGCTTCCTGCTCTTCTGTTTCCTTTGGCTTTTCCTCCTGGTGGCTCGCAGCTCTTCCAAAATTCCCCTGCAGATTTGCTTATTGCTACAAAATAATGCAAATCTCTCAGGGGTTGCCCAGTCTCTCTCCCAGAGACCTGAAGAAGGAGGGTGAGACAGGCCTGTGACCCCAGATAGCTCTCAGCCACCCTGATGGGACAATAGTAAGCTGTACCCACATCAGTGCATCCCAGAGAGAAGCTAAGAGGCCCTGACATGTGTATCAGTGAACTCAGCTCAACCCTGGGAAAGGCCGAACAGAACCCTCAGGTGCCCTGAGGTCCTTCCTTTCTTTTTAATATATTAAGTGGTTTGTATACAGTAAAATTTACGTTGAGCATTATTTGTTTATCTCCGCCTACCTAAGCTAAATTCTTTGCCCTGCGAGGAGCAAAGTGAGGACTAATGAGTGAAAACTTCCAAGCTCCACAGTCCTGGGTAGAGACAACTGCAGGGACACACAGGGTGATAGCAAATCCTGCTGTGTGGCTGTCAGCAGGCTGTGCCCTGCTGGAGGCCTCATGGTTACCAAAGCCTGACAGCCTTTGCAAGGACCTCGTGCTCCAAGAAAGGCCAGCTGCACAGCTCACCAGCTGTCGCCCCCCCACTCCCTTACAGCCCCCCGGCACTTCATTGCAGGTGGCCCCAAGGCAAGGCCTCCTCAGAGCTGAAGGGTGGGGGTGGGAGAATGGAGACAGAGGCAGGCTGCATGGATGTCAAAACCCTCTCCGGCATCTGACCAATGTGCTCCTCCCGGACCTGCCCTGGTCCTGCTGTGGTCCCTGGGGTCAGTCTACTGGAAATGCGTGCTTTCTTGTCCTGCTGCTATGCCTCCTGTCCTAGGGCCATGATGACCCAGCAGGGGAAGGGGGAGGATCCCCTGCTGAGCACTTACTGTTTACCTGGCCCTCAGGTAGGCGCTGAAAACAAACACAGCCTCTTCCACTCTCCTAATAGCAATCTTATGAGGTGGCTGCTTTCCTGCCTGACAGATGGGATTGAGAGGCTCCACAGTGACTGGCCCAAGGTCACCCAGATGGCATGGTGATTCAAAACCAGGTCTGCTTGAAGCTCAGTGATCTCCAGTCCTGTCTTGTCACACAGGCCATCTTGTGTCACACGAGGCCCTCACCTCATGAGACCTAGCACAGCTAAACCTCATTCTCATCCAACTCCAAACTCCAAGTTTCAGAGCTTCTTTGTACCCTAAATAAGAGGGAGCCCAAAGGCTCTTTTGAAGCTTCCAAGAGGCCTTGGCCTTTGTCCCTCCGCCCTCAGCCTTGGCTTGGGTCTGCTTGATGGGGACAGACAGAGCAGTCTACAGCAGAGGAGGCGAGGCTTTCCTGTGTTCAGTTCCAAATTAGGATGTGGACCAAAGGAGGCACGTTGCCTAATAAGCAAGCAAAGTAACTTTGTCTTATGACTTAAAAGCAGAATTTGCCTCCTGCTGGATGGCATCATGGGACTAAATTTATTCATTGTGGTTAGCTACGTACATCTGTAGGGCTGCGGGGCTAGGCCCCTGGGCCTGGCTCCTGCTCAGATGGGACAGCCCCTTCTGCCTCCCTTGCATGCCAACCGTTGAGGGACGAAAGGCCACAAGCCAGAGCCAGGACTGGGGCTGGGCAGAGAGAGAATCGTGGGGGCAGGCCGTGCTTTCATCTGGTGCAGTTTGGCGAGTCCTAAACAGGCCTTGTTCTGCCCAGCCTCAGCAAGGACCTTGGGGATAGCCCCACAGACAGGCCTTCCCTAGCCCAGGCCCAGGCTGCCACACAGGGTCAGAGGACTCTGGTTGCTTTTGTTTTGTTCATGTTTGTGTCCTGCTGGCCATGGAAGCCTGGGCCTCATATGCTAAGCAAGCAGTCTGTCACTGTGCCACACCTCCAGCTCCTCAGCTCAGAACCTTAACTGAGGCCCATGAACTTGTGCAATGAGTGCATTTCCTCCCAGACAAGCTCTGTGTGCCTCTGCTCTACTGGCCTCTGACCTGAAGAGGGGTTCTGGGTGAGGCCACATTCTTGGCCTACCTAGCCCTGCTCCTTGCTTGGGCCTCTGCATGCCCTTCTGATCTCCTCACCAACCAGGGTACACACATGCCTCCTGCTGCTCCTGCAGGAGTGGACCCAGAATGGATACTCTGCAGCCTCTTGCTTCGGAGCAGCTTGAGCACTTTCCGTCTGCTGGTGGCTTCAGCCTTCTTCGATGTTCTTTTTGTTCATTCACAGCAGCACCATAAGCTGTGGGTGCTGAGAGGCCGGGGACTCCGACTCTGTTCTGCAAAATGCATTTCAGCCTTTGAGTCCCAGATCCATAGCTATTGCAAATGTCTGCTTGCTTTGTTCAAGTTGTTTATCTTGTGGAAAAACATATCGTCAGTTTTGGACTGGATATGTATGTGCCCTCACACTGGGCAGGCAGGGATGGCGGGCAGAGAGAGGGAGAGACTTTGTTACAGTGTGTCGGGAGTTATAGGCAGCTGAGTTAGGTAGAAATATTCAGGTAGGGCTGGGCCCTCAAGGGAGTCAATGCAAAGGATGCGAATGAATGCATCAGGCAGGTGGCTGGAGGCACATCTGAGGACTAAAGTCATGGTGACTAATTCTACATGCTTCCCTAAGGGAGGAACCATGGTTTGAGATTTTTGGTATCACCCATTTGAGATTTCTCATTATCCTATTAGGGATGGGCCTTCCTCTCCCACCTACTAAGTCTAAAGACAAGATTAAGGATAGACTATAGACCAGGATTAATGATGTTATTCATGTGCCCTTGTTACCATTAGATCAATATTATATAAGTGACTGTGCTTCCAATCTTGCTGGTTAATCATAATTTTAATTCACCTTGTACCCACCCCATGATTTTGCTCTATCAAGCTTCCTTTGGCAACCCATTCAGGTCCCCTCCTGTCTCCTATCTGGAGCTATCCTGTTGCTCATTCTTTTTTTTTTTTTTTGAGACAGGGTCTCACTATGCAGCTCAGGCTGGCCTTAAGCTCACTTTTGTAGCCCAGGCTGGTCTCAAACTTGCACCCATCTTCCTGCCTCAGCCTCCCAAGAGCTAGGATTATAGAGATTACCACACCCAGCTTCCTCATTCTTTGTCTCCAATAAAATTTCCTATTCCTAACCTCTAACATTCCTTATAATTAATTTTTTGACCTTGTGAGGCACGAGCTCAGTGTATTTGACATCTAGTATTTCCTCTATAGCAAGGGGACTGACACCAAGCGGAGGATGAGCCATGAGTTTTCCTGAGCTACAGGGGCCCACAAACGACCCCCACTCCCCAAGCTCTCTGGTAGCTCTGGGCCGATCTGCTTGCCTTCTCCAGCAGAACCTCCTGAGTACTTCTTTTTTTGCTGGACCGGGGTTCGAACTCATGGCCTTGCACTTGCCAGGCAGGCACTTGCGCCATGGAGCTATCTCCCCAGCCCTCTCCTGAGTACTTCTAATGGTGACACATTCCTGCATCAAATCCCAGCTGTTCTGAGCTCAGAGGAGAGGAGAGTCATAGTGACTTCAGAGTAACAGCTTCCAGGCAGCTCTCACAGCCTGGGCTTGGGAACCAGCACACTGCAAGTCAGGCAGCATCTAGCTGTGTTTGAAGCACCAACCTCTTCCTTTTCAGACAGCTGCTTCACTCCTGGGTTGTGTTAATGGTCAGAAATGCAGCAGCAGCAGCAGCAGCAGCATCCTCTCGTGTGTCCTCATACCCTCTGCAGACACAGGAGCCTGCCACATGTGAGGAGAGGCGGGCTCCCCATCTGGCCCCAAAGCCCTCCTCCCCGTAGTCTCAGCTGGGCTCTGCCCTGCAGGACTCTGGCCTGTTGACAGTTTGGGAAAACCCCAAGGGAGGCACAGAAGTGTGGCAGAGGTGGCAGGGAGGGGAAGGAGTCCTGAGGGCTGGCATCCTCCACGTGGGTGCTGCGTGGCTTGCTGCTCTGGGAAGTGCCCCAAGCCACGCCTTGGCCTGCCCTTCCACCTCTGCTGCACCCCACTGCAGCATACCCCGTCCTCTGCTGCATCTCTGAGTCAGCTAGGCCTCCCCCCACTAGCCTGCCAAGGCAAATTCATCTCTCAAAACCAACCTCAGCCTTTTTTCCATGTCTCTTTCCTGCCTCCCTGAGGTGGAACCTGCTCCCTCACTCCCACCTTCTCTCCCTCCCTGAAGCTGGCACGTAACCTCACATCTGTCCTTCATCTTTACCTCACGTCTGTCTCAGGCCTCAGTCCACAGAGCCCCCGTGGTCTCTGCTCCATGGCAGCACAGCTTGGAGGAGGTACAGGCCGGGAAGTCAGCTCTTGTTTTAGCTCTGTGGTCTGAAGTAGTTCAAGGCTTGTTTTTCCTTTGACATAGACTGGGGGTGTTTTAACTCTCTCACTTCAGAAGTCAGTGCCTCAGAGTTTACAGGAGGCCTCTTACTCTACTTCAGCATATGATTTCCTCCATGATGCTACTGTTATTTGCTATTATCGTCTTTGTTTACTTTTAGGTTTCTTTGTTTTCAGACAGGGTCAGGCTGAACTGAACACTATGTTGCCCCAGCTGGCCTCCAACTCACTGCAGTCCTCCTGCCTCAACCTCCCAAACGCTGAGATTATAGGCATGCACCACAACATCTAGCTCATTTGTCTGTTGGTCTGCCTTGCCACGAAGAGACAAGCTCATAATAGTGGGCTGTGGTGTGCTTGCTTCTTGTCTGGGTCTTCAGAAACAATGGTGAATTGGGACCCAGGAAGGTCCATAGATGTTTGCTGTGAATGGGATTTGGAGATTCTTTTTTTTTTTTTTTTTGTCTTTTTGAGACAGGGTCTCACTGTGCAGTTCAGGCTGGCCTTGAGCTCACTTCTGTAGCCCAGGCTGATCTCGACCTCACATCCATCCTCCTGCCTCAGCCTCTCAAGTGCTGGGATTACAGGTGTGCACCACCACACCGGGCTCGAGATTCATTTTTGTAAGTCCATTATCTTCGTGAGTTATGTAAGGGCAACAGGAAATTAAAAACTTGGTCCTGCTCCTAAATACTTACTGGATTTCCCCTACTGTCTTTATTTTTCAGATCAAGTGCACACATCACACTGCTGGAGGACTCCATGCCCCCAGGCTGCCACCTCATTCCAGTTCTGCACGATTTGAGCCCAGCAGATGCAGCCCCATGGTTCTTGTGAGGTGACTCTGCCCCAGGGAAGAAGTTAGCGCGGGAGCGGGTACAGAGAGCAGCATGGCCAGGGAAGGAGTCGAGGCCTTCCTCAGTGCACTGCTGCTCACCTGCCTGGCTGAAGACTCAGCCCAGGAGCCCGACGCAATGCTGCCTATGTCCATGGCATGCAGTCCTGAAAGTGCTGGGTCTTGGAGACACAGCCTGGGGAGAAGGGCACCCCAGGCAGCAGCTGTCCCAGGGACGGGTGCTTGTTGAGGAGTTGCGCTCCCTGACTCGGCTTCCCTGGCAGGCACTCAGTACTGCTCTGCATAGGGCCATGGTGTGATGTGGAGCAAAGTCACTGATTGTCCTGACAGTCACAGCCCCGCACAGGCCGGACTTGCCACACGCATGCCCCAGCCCACACCTGCGCAGCTGTGCGAAGTGGCCTGGACCCTGGGAAAGTCCCTGAGATTTGTTGGGAAAAGAAAGGCAGAGGCAGACTGTTTCTCCACCAGAGCATTCTGTCCCACTCTGGCTCTATCACAATCCAGCTGGGTGAACTATGGCCAATCCCCTTGGAAAAACCCTGGATCTTAGCAGGGGCTGGACTTGCCCCTCCTCCTTGGCTTCTAAATCAAGCTCTTGGTTGGACTCAGCCGAAGGTTGGGCCTGGGTGCCCTTCAAGGCCTCGCTGCTCCTCCCACCTGCCCGGGCCCTCCTGCCCCTCACCTCCCCACAGAGGCCACCAGGCTACCACATGGGAGGAGGAGGAGGCAGGCGCTGGAAAGCTCCCTCCACCTGGCTGCCAGCTGGGTATAATCAGCCCGCAGCTCCCACAGAGGCAATGTTGTCTACGCCAAGGCCCTGCCTTCTGCACTCGTTGGCTGCTGTTCAGGACAGTCGGCCTGGACTCCAGCCTTTCTTCACTGGGGAAAAGCAAGAGCTGGCCACAGAAGGAAAATAGGGGAGCCCAGGTAAAGAAGCAGAGCCCTGAGCTTGGGGATGGGTCTGGAAGTCGGCAAGGCTTTGGGGGCTGTCTCTCCCAGGTCACCCTCTCAGCCTCAACCATTTGCCCCAGTATGCTAGCCCGGGTGGCCAACTGAGTTGAAGGTGTGTCTCTGGGCTCTGCCGCCAGCAGCTGTCTTTGCTGGCTGAGGATTTCTGTAACAGAAACCTTTGGGCTGTTGGGGACTGGCCACAGGGCCTCAGCTGTCCCTCATGGCATGTTTCAAGTGGTTTTGCTTTTGAGGAACCCACTGCCCAGGACTTCAAGGGCCTCCACTGACCCACACATGTCCTGAGGTCTCTATTGGCCAAAGTGTTGTCCCTCAACACACCCACGGCTCTTGCTTGCTTATTGCCAGGCCTGGCTTGTGTGGCTGAGGAGAGCTGGGCAGGTGCTCATAGGTGCCTGTCCTTCATTCCTGGAGTGAATCCAGGCTGTGCTGATGTTCTGTAGGGCAGACGCAGCAAGCCTGAGTCCCAGCACACATGGTTCCCCTGGGAGGAGAATGATATATTTGAAATGCAGAAGGAAAACGTTTGGAGGTCTTGAAATTTCCCTGTCACTGTCAAAAAAGCCAGTTTGTCCCCTCACCATCCTGGGCAGCTACCACATCCTAACAGTTCTCTTTTGGTCCCTCTTACACTTCCTTCTCTGCCTTTTCCTCCTTGAAGATACTGTCACCTTGAGCCCCCCCCCTCCTGGTGACATTGGTTGCTGTTCCTCACCCCTTCCTGACATAAATCTTCCTTAAAGCCCAGATGTTTCACTTCATTCTCTTGTCCAACACCCTAGAGGACCTTGCACTACCCTGTAGGTAAAATCGTCTCTCCTCAGTTTCATGTCAAAGTGCACACCATGTGACCCAGCCCACTTTCCAGACTCACCAAGTCCTCTTCATACAAATTTTTTTAACTTTATTTATTTTATAGCTGGTTCAGTCTGCCCTGGAGGTGGGACTGGCACAGCATGTGGTGCCGGGGATTGAATCATGGTCCTTGCAGTTGCCTAAGCAGGTGCTTTAGACTGCTGAGCTATCTCACCAGCCCCTGTTCTCTCCATATTGACCAATTTGTCCTTAAATAAGCCATCCAGGCCAGCTTGGTGGCACATGCCTATAATTGCAGCACTCAGGAGGCTAAGGTAGGAGTATCACTGCAAGTTCGAGACCAGCCTGGCATGCAAAATGAGCTCAAGGTCAGCCAGAGTTGCATAGCAAGACCCTGTCCCAAAACAAAACAAAACACCTAATTTCAAAATAAAATTATTTAGGGGCTGGGAGTGTAGCTCAACAGTAGCATACTTATGTACTGTGTGTGTGAGGCTCTTGGCTTAATCTCTAGCACTGCAATAAATAGCTAATTTTAAAAATAACATCCAATAAATTAAAAAAAATGTTTGTTTTGTTTTGTTTGAGATAGTCTCACTATGCAGTTCAGGCTGACCTTGAGCTCGCAATGATTCTCTTGCCTCTCTCTGCCTTCAGATAGCTGGAATTATAAGTGTACACCACTATGCCCAGAAACAGCAAATTTTAAAAATTTCTATTGGTTTAAAAATAACAAAAAGGGCTGGGGAAATGGCAGTACACTTGCTTAGCTTGAATGAGGCCTTGGTTCAATGTCCAGTTCCCCAAAAGATAAGTAGATAAACATTTCCTGTGCTTCAATCATTCTGTTAAAGCTCACTATAAATACCATGCCTGGCACCACTGGTTTCTTTTATTTATTTATTTATTTATTTATTTATTTTTCTTGTTTCAGAACTTTTGTTAGTTTATTTATTTTTATGGCCAGCTCAGCCCACCCTGAGGGCAGGGCTGGCGCAGCATGTGGTGCCGGGGATTGAACTGTGATCCCTGAAGCCGCCCAAGCTTTCCCAAGCAGGCGCTTTAGGCCACTGAGCCATCCCTCCGGGCCCCTGGCACCACTGGTTTCTTCCTCCTCCCTCTCACAGGGCCCTGCTCTACAGGACCGTGCTTTGGTAGGAACTGTAGGAAGCTTTAGGTCCTGTGCCACCAGCAGCTTTAGTTACGATTCCTGTGTCTTGTGTATACCATGCATGACACTGTTCTAAGCACTTTGTGTGGATTAGTGAGTTTCACTCCAGACGGAGGGTCACTGCCATTCCCTGTGACAGACCATGACACCTAATGGGTGTAGGCTCAGGCAGGTCGGGCTGGCACTGTGTACTCAGAGCTCTCCTCACTCTGCACTGTCTCTGATGTTAGCCAGTGGGGGGTCAGAGAGAGACCAAGGGAGGGAAGAGGTCTGTATTCATCCCCTGATGCCCTCCCTACTGAGCTGTGCTCAACCAGGCTGGGTTGCAACCCTAGAAGGAAGCTCAACTTCTTCCTTCTGGATTCCAGGAACAATGCTGGTATTGCTGCCATTGATGCCAGGCCCCTGCAAGAGCCCCTGGTGCTTCTACTTTTCCAGCTTCACAAATGTTCCCTTTGTAAATGGGCAATGACCACCCCACACAGTTTGTACTACAGCTGGGACAAAGTTTACATTGTCCTGGGCCTTATCAATTTACTACTTCTCATATCTTTACTACATTTACTTACTTTTGAAAACATTTCATTGGCTATAAAAGGATGGTCTGTAGACACTTTCCCTCCCTATGTTTCTCAAGCACCCAGTTCTTTCCATAGTTCACCTACAGAAATGTTTTGTTTTATTTTTGCTACACACACATAAGATAGAATTTATGGTTTTACCTTTTTGCCAGTACCATACTTGGTTTGCTTCTAACCTCCCATTCCCTTTCTGAGGCATTTCCCTATTGCCTCCCAGCAAGCTATACCAGCCCCCATGACCTGAGGCCTGCAGGCCATCAGACTCTGCTAAGCCCAGGGTCCCAAACTCGGTGTCCCTGCTGTCTCACTCCTGGCTCCACAGTGACCAGAGCATGTCTCCTTGGGACCCTGTCCCCTGGCCTAGTGTGGCCTATGTTCCAGATGTGACAAACTGCAGTGACACAGGGAAGCAAAGAGCCTGCTGAGGGCACCTGTGCCCCTGGGTTGTGGGGCCACCTTCCTGAAGCCAGCTCCTGGGGGCCCCACCAGGCCTGTAGAGGAGGGGCCCAGGAAGTGTGCAAGCTTCCTTCACTCATGGCTGAATTTGCCAGCCCATACTCTGATGGGCAAGGCTGCTCAGCAACTGTTTGTTTTTTCTTTTTTAAATTTTTATTTATTTGGGCCAGGGAGATAGCTCAGTGGAATAAGAGCTTGCCTGGCAAGTGCAAGATCCTGAATTCAACCCCTGGTACCACAGTAAATAAATAAATAAATAAATAAATAAATAAATAAAATTTTATTGATTTATTTGGTACAGGATCTCACCATGGAGATCAGACTCATAGTGATGATCCTCCTGTTTCAATCTCCCCAGTGGTAGGATTACAGGCATGTGCCACCACACCTGTTTTTAGTGGCCAGTTCAGTGTGCCCCAGGATTCAGGGCCAGGACAGCATGTGGTACCAGGGATCAAACCCAGGTCCTTGTGCTTACCAGGAAGGTGCTTAGACTGCTGAGCTATCTCCCTAGCCCCAGCAACTGTTTGTCTTTTCATCCCACATCCTATTCCATTTTCCCTCTTTAGCACTATCACCAATGCTAGTGAAAAAAAAAAAAAAAAAAGGAAAGAAAACATAGAGAATACAGAAGGAAGAAAGGAACAAGGAAGAAGGAAGAAGGAAGGAAGGAAGGAAGGAAGGAAGGAAGGAAGGAAGGAAAAGAAAATTGTAGAGAAAGTCCTTTTTCTAGATACAAGAGTTCAGCCTGGGCAATATACTGGCTTTAGTGAGACTCTGCCTCCAAATGAATTTTTTTTTTGAGGTCCTAAGGATGAAACTCCATGTAAGAGCATCCCTGGGTTCAAACAGTACCACCACCACCACCCCACTGTGAAAAATTTGGCACCATAGGTGGCGAAGTAAATTACAATGAAAAATGCTTTCAATAGTAACCAGTAGGCAGGCTCATATTACCCAAGGAGTCCCGCCCACTGTGAGGTATTCCGTGTCTTTTTCACTTTGACTGCTGAAGGAAGAGGCTCAGGGAGTCAGGAATCAGGCCGTCAGTACTGCTTGGGAGAGTGGATCTGGCCCTAACTGAAGCCCAAACTGAGGGGAGAGGGCTGAGAAGAGAGGCTCCATTAATGTAACAGAGCCCCAGGTGGCAAGGCCCTCAAAGAAGCCGCCACTGACACAGCACCCGGCCAATAAAACTGGGTCAGCTTGCAGAGGTTGGACTAGCAGAGGCAATTGCGGGACACATGGAGATGGTTGGAGGGCGGGGGCCAGCTAGTGAGGCAGGCTGGCCCCAGATCTGGTCCTGTTTGGGGGGATGGATAGATGGATGGATGGATGGATGGATGGATAGATGGGAGAGGGAGAGCAGCTACTGGGAAGGGGACCTTCTCCTGGTGGGAAGCCAGATCACAGGGGAACCTGGATTTCCTAGAAACGTGGGGCCTCCCAGAAAGCTGCCTCTTGTCCCTCTTACCAAAGGGTCAAGAGGTAAGGTCCTGATCGCTAGTGGGGCAGAGAAAAAGTGGGAGCAGGGTGCCTCAGGGCAGGACTGCGTGGGCTGTGGGCTGTGCAAGGAAGGAGGACCGGCCCAGGGGCCTCCTCTCCTGCCCGCCCTGGCTCTGAAGGCTGCTGGAGCTCTGGGAACCCGCAGGTGGTGGGCGAGGCTGGAGCACTGCTAGCCAGCCGAAGCACCGTGCACAAGAAGAGCCCGGCTACACGGTAGCCCAGGCGGAGGGCCCAGATGCGCAGCCATGGCCAGGGGCTGTAGAGGACAGCAGAAGGGGACAAGGACAAGTGCATAAAGCCCAGCCCAGGGAGGTTAGGCCTGGATGAGGAGGCTAAGCAGCAGAGAGGGGCCTCTACGAGCCTCTGCCGGGGAAAGGCTGAACTCTGCCTTCCTCTGTTCCCTCTGAACCAGCAGCACACGCGTGTGCACGCCCCCCCCCACACGTGCACGCGCACAGCCTCAAGGAAGGGGAAAAAATGGAACAAAGAGGAGAGAAAAGTACAGAAAGGAAATCTTCCAGACCTCTGTGTTTGTGAATTCCAGCTCCATGCAGAAATGTAAAACAACTGACTAGGTTTAGGAGGATACTGAAAGAGAATTAATTAACGAGGCTGCCCAACCTCTGAAACTGGACCCCATCACTGAATTTGGCAAGAGGGCCTCGCCGTGGTATCCGACAGGTATGGAGGCAGTGGTGCTCCTGAGGAAAGGCCTAGGCTGAGCTCACCTGCCGGGCAGGTGGTCAGGCCCAAGTCATCAGGCAGCAGTCTGGTCCTCCAGGGTGGACTGGGAAGGACAGAAGAGCCTAAGGAACCTTGTTTGTGACTAGCTATTCCCCCAAAGCCTCATCCCATCATAGGGCTTTTTCAGAGGTGGCTGAATCTAGAGTAGTGATGGATTCGTGGTTCAAGGCCGGGGTTAAGGGTGCTGGGGTTAAGGATGGGCGACTGCTGGATCAGTCCACTGATTGGGTTGGCACCACCTAAGCCCAGTAGTCCAGATGAGATAAAAGGGGCAGGAAGAGGCTGTCTGTCTCTGCTCTTCTTTCTTGCTGCTTTTGCTGTCTACCACCATGAACAGTTGCCCCTCTCCCACCTGCCACCCTGCCATGAGGCCAGTTGATGATGGACTGAAACCTCTACCAACTGTGAGCTAAATTATGAGCTAACCCTTGCCCCCACTAACTTTGGGTATGGGGTATTGGGTTACATCAATGAGAGAGGAGCATTGGCCCAGGACTCCCAGCCAGGCGCCAGGGCCCAGCTGCCCTAGGACTAGTGAGCATAGTCTCTTCCTATGTACTGCACACCTGGGCCCAGGAGCTGGGAAAGGAACCACTACACTGCACCTCAGGGACACAGGGGCTAAAACAAAGGAAGGTCGAGATACAAAAGATAACCCTTGCGCACTCAAGCATTGTATTGAAATTCTAACCTAGAATCTGTGGGGACCAAAGTTATATAAGAGAAGCCCAGAAACAAAGGACCATAAGCAGGGGGAAATGATTATATGACATATAACAAAAATACCCAATTCCTCCATAGCTGAAGAGCTTTTACAAGTCAGTGATAAAGTCTGCTGACCCATGTTATAGTTCCTAAAGGCTATAGCTTACTGAAAAAGAAATATGGATGCTCTTAACATTTGAAATACTTCTCTCCATCATAATTCAAGAAATGCAAATTAAGCTCAGTGAGACACTATTTAAAAAAAAAGAAAACAGTGCCTTACTATGTGGTTCAGGCTGGCCTGGACTTACTGTGTAGCCCAGGCTGGCCTGAAACTCAGTGATCCTCCTGCCTCAGTTTGCTGAGTGTTGGAATTATAGCTATGTGTCCTGCTTAGATGGTGAGACATTATTATTATTATTATTATTATTATTACTGTTTTTGTCTTTTTTTGAGACAGGATCTCACTATGCAGTTCAGGCTGGCCTTGGGCTTACTTTTGTAGCCAAGGCTGGTCTCAAACTCACACTGATCCTCCTGCTTCAGCCTCCCAAGTGCTGGGATTACAGACATGCCATACCTGGTTAATTATATTATTATTATTATTATTATTATTATTATTATTATTATTATTATTATTTTGCAGGACCAGGGTTCAAGCTCACAACCTTACACTTGCCAGGCAGGCATTTGTACCATGGAGCTACCTCCCCAGCCCCTAAATGGCATTGTTTGGAATGGAAAAAAAGAAAGGGAACAGCTCAAGTGTATTAATAGGGAACCAGATACTAGACAAATAATGGCATGAATGGAACACTGGGGCCATCCAAAATGAAGTGGACCTGTGTATGTTGTTGCAGACAGATCTCTGAGAAGTGTAGTTAATTTTTTAAAAAGCAAGGCACAAAACTGTTATAATTGACTCCTACTTGCACTTAAAAGAAAAACCTTTATGAAAATGCATGCATGTTTACACATGCTTGAAGAATTAAAAAAATCTGTGTCTGTTCTCCTAGAAGAGTCCTGTACTCTTTGAATGATTTAGCATTTGTGACTGTTTATTTTTATAATGGTTCATTAGGTAGAGGGACAAGCGGGACAACGGGGCCAGGAACAGGAAGCACAGCAAGTGCTTTCGCTGGCCAGGGGCCGAATGGGGCAGGGGTTGTGCTGGGAATTGGCGCTTGCCACGTGGACAGCCCTAGACATTGAGTTTGAGTCAGAGCCACCCTGCAGATGGAGAGAGGGCGGCTCGAAGATGTGTTCACTCTTGGGGCAGGTGACCTGAGGGGTGTGGGTGGGGTTGGCAAGACCGATGAGCAAGCGCACACAGGGAGAGGCCAAGAACCAGAGCTCTTGCCCCTGGCTGTGCTGGTGTCACCCTGCCAAGTTCCACAGGGACCATGGCAACAACTCCAGATAGACCTGCACCTGCCTTGGAAACGGAAACTATGATTTCTCAACAAAATCTATGTGAGCTCAAAGGTGAGGTCAGCAAAGAGTTTCAAAGATGAGTGTAGATTATTACTGGGAGGAATCCAAATGCTTGCACAGGACCAAGGAAAGAACCCCAAGCCTAGAGACATGTGAGCAATGGGGGGCCTGCAGACAGAAAGCAAACAAAACCACCTTCAAGTCAAACAAGAAGGCCCCATTTTCCAAATAACAGACAAGCAAAAGCATTAGGGGCTGCTTTCAGTCAGAGTTGGGGAGGGTGTGTTGAACAGGCGCTCCGAGGGTAGGGAGAATAAAATGATCTTGATCTCTTTTGGAGAAAGACAGGTAAGAGTTATTGTGAAATGTGGTTCACAGAGAAGTGGCAACCCCACCGGGGTTTGTTTGTTTTAAGATAGGACCTCACGGTGTAGTCTAGGCTGACCTCGAACTCATGGCAATCTTCCTGACTCAGCCTCCTCAGGGTTGGGATTATAGGTGTGTGTCACCAGGCAATCCCACTTTGGGATCCCATCATCTGACATCCTCCCACAGCCCACTCAGGGAAGCTCACCACAGCATTGTTTATCTAGCAAAATATTAAAAACATCAAACAAGAGCCAGCTAAATAACCTATGGTAATTCATCCTGTAGGATTCCCATCCCAACCCCTTTTCTTAAATGTATTTGGTTGTTACAGGATCTCACTAGGAAGCTTGGATGTGTCGTGATCCGCCTGTTTTTCAGCCTCTCTAGTGCTGGGAATACAGATGTGCACCACTACACCTGGACTCTGTGGTGGGCTCATCCCACCCCAGGGGCAGGGCTGCTGCGGCATGTGGTACCCAGGATTGTGCCTAAACAGGCGCTTTAGTCCACTGAGCTCTGTCACCAGTCTCTGGAATCATTAAAAGGCAGATTTTTTTTTTCTTGTTGCAGAACTTTTGTTTGTTTATTTATTTATTTTTATGGCTGGCTCAGCCTGCCCTGAGGGCAGGGCGGGCACAGCATGTGGTGCCAGGGATCGAACCACGGTCCCTGCAGCCACGCAAGCTTTCCTATGCAGATGCTTTAGACCACTGAGCCATCCTTCTGGGCCCCAAAAGGCAGATTTACATATGCTGATTTGAAATAATTTCTGTGTGTGTATGTGTGTGGGGGAGAACAGTATAGTATTGGGGTTTGAACTCAGGCTCTGAATTCCAAATCCCCTTTTGTTTATTTATTTTGAGAGAGGGTCTTGTGAAGTGACTAACTTGCGCAGTTTGAGCTTGAACTTGTAGTCCTCCTGCCTCAGCCTCCCAGAGCATTTGGAATACAGGTAGGTATGTGCCACCAAGCTAAACTGAAAGACATGTTGACAAGTGATGCTGTTAACAGGTCAAGCATGACACTTACTTTTTTTTTTTTTTCAGTACCGGGGTTCAAACTCAGAACCTTGTGCTTGCCAGGCAGGCACTTATGCCATTGAGCTGTATCCCCAACCCAACACTTACTTTTATAGTATCGTTATATATGTATGTTTTGATTTTTTTTTGAGACAGGACCTCACTATGCAGTTCAGGTCAGCCTCAGCCTCCTGCCTCAGCCTTCCTATAGCTGGAATTATAGACATGAATCACCACCTCTGGCTTTTTGTAATTTTTAATTTTGAGGCAGGGTCTCACTAAATCATTAAGTTGTTCACACTGGTCTTAAACTTGCAGTCCTCTTGCCCCAGCCTCCTAGAATGCTGAGATTATGGGTAACCACCAGGACTAGCCTGTGTTAGACTTTTAATTTTATCTTTTGAAAACAAGGGGCATGTAATACTATACTACTTAGCGGCAATCAATATAAATGTTGCCTTCTTGGTTACTAGGTATATAAGCAAAAATTTAATCCTCCAGGTCACTCTTATTTTTTTACAATAATAACAAGGCTAATAATAGGTTTGTGAAAATTATGTAAATTGATACAAATAAAATGCTTCATCTGGCCCCTAGCAAGTCCCACAGTTAGCATCACTGGTGCAGACCTAAGTCTTGCTGCACAAGTAGGCGCTATGGGTTTGGTTATAGATTCTTTCCCTACTATAGCTGAGCTCACAAGACTAACCAAAAACAGGTGTTGTGGCATGCATATTATCCCAACACTCAAGAGTCTGAGGCAGGAGGATTGCTGTGGGCTTGGGGCCAGCCTGAACTGCTTAGCGAGACCCTATTTCAAAAATGAATGAATGAATAAATGAATGAATGAATGCATCAGAGGGAAGTAAGATGCCTGTGTATCTGCCTACAGTGGAGGAGATTCCTCTTCTCCTGGCACCAGAGCTGGGCCTAGAAGGCACTGAGAGTGCTTCCCCGGCAGCACCAGGCCCTTCTGACAGATAGCACCCCAACAGGAGATCACTTCCGGCCTCACTGAGGCCATCTGAGTGGCCAGAGGCTCTGACCACAGAAGCACAGCCCCTGTGGACACCCAGTGCCTCCTGTGGGTATGTGGAGGTGCTCAGGACCCACCACTGGGTTCTGGGCAGTGCCCAAGGAGAGCTCCTGGGAGCAGCGCCAGCCTGCCTGGGACCAGGGGAGCTGCTTGTGCAATCCTTGAGCTTTGGAAATGTGCAGACTGCTGGATTCTTTTACCAACAGATTCCACGGAGAAGGTTGTTTGTAATTTTTTGCAGAATTCAACGTTTTCTCTTCTCATTGATAGGAATAAGGCATAACTTGTTTCTTCCCACCTCCCTGAACAACATACTTTTGAGAGGAAAATTCAGTAGGGATGATGAGACCTCCCTGGAGTGAGAACTTACACACAAGGCCGAGCGGGACTCAGGAGTACATGCTGCAGACCCTGGGTCTGACCTTTGGCCCTGAAGACTGAAATGAAGAGAATTTCACCGTTTACAGAGCACTTAAATATGCACTTAGAGAGGCACACACATGGAACACAGCAGCCCTGCAAAGCAGCAGGGGACACCACATCCAAGGCTGGGAGCAGTGTAAGTCTGCCTTGTTTTTTTGTTCAGGGTCTCACTACAAACCTGGAACTTTTAGTGATCCTCCTGATTTCTTTCTCCCTAGTGCAGGGATTACAGGCTTGCACTGTCACACCCAGAAGCCATCACCAGTTCAGTGTGCTCAGGGCCAGCATGGTGGGCGGTGATGCCTGGAATTGAACTTTGGCCCCTGTGCTTACCTAAGCAAGTGCTTAGTCCACTGAGCTACAACACTGGCCCTTACATTGCCTTTCAGAGAACACTTCAGCAAGATCTTCAAGAACTAGAAAAACACAAGCACGGAGTTTACTTCTGAGGATTTATCTTAAGGAAAATACAAATTCAAAATGAAAGATAGAATAGGACGGTAAATTCCCTTTTTGCTGCTATCTTATTTAAATGTGCAAATCTAGAAGCTAAATGAACTAAAAACATGGTACAGTCATAAAATGGAACTGTCTTTATTATAAGGACTCTGTAGCGATATGGATGGACAGATGAGAAAGAAGTGTAATATAAAGTAGCACCTACGGGAGGCTGAGGCAGGAGAATCAGTGTGAGTTCAAGACCAGCCTGGGCTACAAAAGTGAGCTCAAGGCCAGCCTGAACTGTATAGCGAGACCCTATCTCAAAAAGACAAAAAAATTGAAGATGAAGACCCAGGAGGCAATTGTGAGGTCCTGAGTTGGATTCCCAGTAACCCCCCACACACACCAAAAAAGAAAATACATAACTGATAAAATTTATTTTTGTTTATTTGCTTGCTTGCTTCTTTTGAGAGAGGGTCTTGCTATGTAGCTCAGCCTGGACTTGAACTCACTATGGAGCCCAGGCTGGCCTCAAACACACAGTGATCCTCCAGACTCAGCCTCCTGAGCACTGGGATTTCAGGCCTAGGCCACTGTACCTGGCTTATTATTTATTTATTTATTTTTATGGGACCAGGATTCAAACTCATGACCTTTGCACTTGCCAGGCAGGCATTTGTGCCACAGGGCTATCTCTCCAGCCCCCTTGGCTTTTTCTGTCTTTTTGAGACGGGGTCTCACTGTGCAGTTCAGGCTGGCCTTGAGCTCACTTTTGTAGCCCAGGCTGGTCTCGAACTTGCACCACTCCTCCTGCCTCAGCCTCCCGAGTGCTGGGATTACAGGCGTGCGCCACCACGCCCAGCTATGGCTTATTATTTTTAACATTCTATTTATAACCAAGTTTTGAAGTTTCATGTATGATTTATATCTTAGTATATCTCACTTATTTCATCCATGTTTCATATTTGGAGGTAGAGCTAGTGGCAGAGTGCTTGCCTACCAGCAAGATACTGGACTCCACCTCCTGTAGGACAAAAGGGAAGAAAAAGTCAAGTGCCCAACAGCAATATGTAAGCAGCAGCTATTACATTGAACAGCACTGATCTGAGCTTTTTGGCTGGTTGGTACTGGACTTGAACTCAGGGCCTCAAACATGCTTGGTAAATGCTCTACCCTGAACTACATCCCCACCCTTTCCTACAGTTTGAGACAAGGTCTTGATAAATTGCATGGGTTTGCTTCAACTTTGTGACCTTCCTGCCTCAGCCTCTCAAGCAGAAGGAATTACAAGTGTGTGCCCCTCGCCTGGTCAGCCTAGAACTTTTATGTCTCCTTCCCTTTTGTTTCTTCCTTCTCCCTCCTTTCTTCTTTCTTTGCTTCTCTTCTTTTCAGAAAAAATTAGGCCATTCTTTAGCAATTGGGACAGATGTCTACCTGCTGACCACATTCACCCAGGCAGAGAAACCTGGGAGCTTTATTTTCCAGAGTTCTCGGCTCCCCTGACAGTGGCACGAATGTGAGCCGATGTGCTCTTTGGGCAAGTGCTTATCAGGGCACAGAGGACTCTCAGACACACTCAGCTTCCCAAGGACCTCGGAGTTAGAGGCAGCAGCAGGAGCTGTCTGTCCCTGTGGCAGGGGTAAAGGACACAGGCCTCCCAGGGCAGCAGTGTATTCAGTATTTGCCAGGATGGGCTAGATATCTTTGGTGACTAGAGTTTCACTTTTTTTTTTTTTGTCTTTTTGAGACAGGGTCTCATTATGCAGTTCAGGCTGGTCTCGAACCTACACTGATCCTCCTGCCTCAGCCTCCCAAGTGCTGGGATTACAGGCTTGCGCCACCACACCCGGCTATAGAGTTTCACTTTGCTTCGGAAACAAGCTGGTGCCCGGGGGCCCTTCTTGCTTGGAGAGTCCCTGTGGCCATCTCTTACTTTGAGGGTCATCTTGAACACGGAAGCGGGTTCAAAGGAAGTCTCACAGAAGTACTTCCTGCCCACAATTCTAGAAAACTATTCTGGAAAACAAGCTCCAGGAGATTTTGAGAGGAGGGATTTTGAGGTGAGAGGGACAAAGATTAGCAAGCCATCTTTTAGTCTAAAATTTACCAGAAGTTACTACTTCTTCATTTGCATTTCCTTTCCTTATCAGAGTAATTCATACGCTCTCCCTTACGCAATGCTTTGTGCAGTTGCTATGAGACCAACAGCCCTTGTCTGTGTGACTCGGCACATGCTTGTCTTCCCGCTCAGAAAGCAGCAGAAGGCACTGGGAATTTCTCAAATGTTCACAAGAATGTCAGAGGGAGTTCTGAGTAATCACAATTCCTGCAGCGTCTTGTGGGAAAACATGGTCCCAGTTTCCTCTTAGAGACAACAGTCCCTGAAAGCTTTGCCTTAATGACTAGAGAATGACACAAATGCACATCTGTGGAAGACCTCAGTGGGCAGCACTGCCTCAGAGACTCCCATCTGAGGGACACGGTGTGCCCCTGTTCCCCTCCTGGCTGCCTGATTCTGCTGTTGGTGTTCTGAGCACCTTCCCTTTGGGACTCAGCCTTTGCCGTCTTCCCTCTGCCTCTGTTCTCTTGTACCTTTAGGTACCTCCTAGGTGGGACCTCAGACACCCTGTGCCCATGGGGACAAGTGACTTGCCTGCGGTGGGGGTGGCAGTCAAAGTCTCTCTCCAGGGCCACATCTTGGCTGAGTTCCAGTTTCCACCTGCCAGCTTGACCTTAGGCAAGTTGGTTTGCTAAGGAGAAAGCAAACAAAGAAAAGGGGATAGGAAACGAAAGAAATCAACTAAGCCAGTGCCTTGGCTCCCTCTCCATGGTCAGGAATAGCCCCCGTGGCAACTGTCCCATCGTGGTGTCTGCCTCCCAGGGCAACTAAAGGTAGGGATTTGTGGCCAGGCAGGAGGTGCTGGGGTGCTGGGGTCGGTGGAGCCTGCAGCATGGTGGCTGTCCCGCCCATTTTGTAGGGACAACCTGGCCATGGACATCCTGACCTAGGACGGCCTGATCAAGGTCCACAAGTGGCTGCTTACTCCTCCCAGCCTGGAAATGCTCAAAGCATTTGTCACAAGGCTTCCCTTTAAGGAGCCCGATAGCAGTACCATAACAGAAACACTTGCTGGGCATGGTAGCACATGCCTAGCGCTCGGGAGGCCAGGGCAGAAATGTTTAAATGTGAGGACAGCTTGGACTACATAGTGAGACATTGTCTAAAAACAGAAGAGAGAGAGAGAGAGAGAACTAGGAAAACTCTTGCCAGAGTCTCTACCAATACTGTCTATATATAAATTCAGAAAAATTCAAGACAGCAAGTGGCCCTATTCCTTCAAACAGGGATTGAGGACCAGGGATGTAGCTCAGTGGCACAGTGCCTACCTTCCTGGGGTGGGGTGGAGTGGTCCAGAGCACACACAGAGCTCTCTGTCCCCAGCTGGCCATCAGTTATTCTACCAAGGCCCAACTCCTTCCTAGGGCCACCAACGTCACCCTCCTGCTCAAAGAGCAGGACACCGGGGATACCTACATCAATAGGGACAGGCTAGGGGCTTTGTAGCAGCTTTGCTACATGTATTTCTCATTCAGTCATCTCAGGGACAAGGCCAAAGATGCACTCAGGACTGGGGACAGAGCTGGCCTCCCTCATTCTAGCTCTGTTAGGAACCCTGGGGATCTTCCCTATGAAAAGCTCCCACAGAGCAGTTTCACCCCTTTGTGAATGAGCTCTGGCAAGCGCTTGGCTGAGTCACGGCCCAGTGACACAGGTCACATGACTTCAGCTTGCCCAGAAGTATGACTGGTACCTCGGCCTCCCCACCCTGAGGGGCTCTGGCGTAGCAGCTGTCAATTCCAAACAGCCAGCCCAAGATCAGCCTCCTGGCTTGCTAACCACCTCAGTCAGCTCCTTTCAGCACCCCAGCCAGTCCCAGGCAGCTCTAGGACCTTTGTATCTTTCTCTAGGAGGAGCAAACTCCCTCACAGCTCTCTCTAGCAGGTCCCTCATGCAGGAAGTGTTCTCACCTGAGACTCTTGAAAGTGAGCACATCAGCCCCTGCTGGTGGCGTGGTGGTTCCTGCCCTACAGGCACGTGGCTGATGGGCACAAGGGCTGGACAAGGCGCATCTCAGCCGGGAGTCTCCCCAGCCACACTTGTGAGCCCCATGGGGGAGTCCTCCTAGTGTCCCCAAGTTCCATCTCCTCGTGTGTCAGCAAGTAGCCAGCTGGAAGACAGGCAGCTGGTGGCTTGTCACTGTCAGACCAAGGCCTGAGTCATGGCTCTGTCATGGCCTTTGCTGGAGGACTGACCCACAAAGGAAATTACACAGCATTCCGTGGCCCATGGTATAGTCAGGGGCTTTTCCAAGAGCGGGTGGCTGGGAAGGCAGATAGCAGTGTCAACCCCACTGGAGGCTGAGGCTGAGGCTAGCCTGAGGGGAGGGAGCAGGAGACACTGTCCCTGTGGTCTGTGACAGACCTGTGTGCTCAGAGCCAGCCCTGACCCACGCGGCTCCAGCAGTTGCAGCCCCAAGCCCCTTATAGCAGTTCACTCAGAATCCACAATGGGAATAGGAGTAGCAAGCCAAGGGATCCCGAGCCAGGCAGATTCAGGACCTGAATGCTTACTGGGCTCAGTGATGCCTAGCTCGGGCCAGGGAGAGCCAGGAGGATTGCTCGAGGCCAGGCAGTTAGGGCCTGCTGAGATAACATAGTGAGCCTCTAGCTCTCTGTCAAAAAAAAAGGAAAAAGTGCACATCTGTAATCCCAGCACTTGGGAGCCTGAGGCAGCAAAATCTGAGTTCAAGGACAGTCTGGGCTACACAGTGAGTTCAAGTCCAGCCAGAAATACTTCATGAGAACTTGTCTCAAAAATCAACCAACAGGGGCTGGCAAGATAGCTCAACAGTCTAAAGCACCTGCTTAGGAAAGCTTAGGCAACCATAGGGACTGTGGTTCCATCACCAGCACCACATGCTGCACCAGCTCCACCCCCAAGGCAGGCTGAGGTGGCCATAATGGGAATTGATGCAGTACAAAGGCCCTGGATTCAGTCCCTAGCACCCCTCCCACAATTAAATAATCTGTGCCTCAGTTTCCTCATCTGTAAAAAGGGTGTCAAAATACTAGTGGACAGGGTCTTGCTGTGGATTCCCAGGGTAGGCCCCGAGGGCCTGGCTGGGGCTGGTGCCAAGCAGGTGCCCTGCACATGTCCCTTGCTCTTGGTCTTTGATGCAGACTGCAGGTCAGCACCCCCTCAGGCTGGGCCATTTTCCCCTGCCCTTGACATCCAGCTCCACGTGCTCTGTGAGAGTGTGTAGCCGCACGAGGAGGCCATGCTCCTGTGATGTACCTAGCAGTGTGCACGTGGCCTGGCTTGAGACCCGGAGGTAAAGGACAGACCACAGTGGTCGACTCTCTGCACCCTGCCTCGCTGAACACAGCTGTGCGTGTTGGGGTAGGGGTGAGGGCAGCCGCGTTCACTGAGCACCTACCATGTGCCTGGCTGGGCCAGCCCTGCACACACAGCATTGCGCTTGATCAGCGAGCTGTGCATGGGCTTTCCTGCATCCATCAGCCTGGCTTTCACACAGCCAGCCCTCTCAGCTGGGGTGGGTGGGGGTAGAGCTGTTCTATTACTATCCAGCGGTAGGAGGGTGCTGTGCTCTGGGCCTCTGTCTGCTTTCTCACTTTCCCCTGCATCTATCTGGCTACTACAACTTCAGGCTCTGTGTGTGCAAAGGGAGGAGTTGTTCCGCCTCCCCTCCCCAGCCCAGCGGGAGGCCACCTCTTCCAGAAGGCTGGATTCAGGGACCCGATGCCCCTGCCCTCAGCAGTCGTTGGAGGGCTGAGCAGGGCTCCATTGGCCCCTGGGGCCCTGCACAGGGGTGAGATTGATTTCTTCCATCCATTCTACTCCCCGCTGAGCTCGAGAGAGAGCCTTCAGCTAGAGTTCCAGGCAGAGCGAGCTTCCACCTAGGAAGCCCTGAGAGTTTTGCCGTGCCTGATTGCTGTCTCCAGGGGCAGGGCACCGTCTTGGGCCTTGGGCACGCTAAACAAATGCTGTGCCAGTAGCCACACCCCATCTCTCTTACATGTGATCCTGTGTATGCATGTATGTGTGTGCGTGTGTGGCACTGCACTTCTGTCTTGGTTACTTTTCTATCGTTGCTGGGACAAATACCCGGCACCCAAAATGAAGGAAAGAAAGATTCATTTAGCTCACAGTTACTGGAGATTTCAGTCCGTACTTCGCTGGATCTAAAGCAGAAAGGCACAGGGAAGAGAGCAGCAGTTCATGGTGGGAGAACAGCAACAATATGGTGACAGAGGCAACAGAACAACCAGGGGAGCAGAGAGCAACAGTGTCAGTCTGTCTCTCTGTCTCTATATTACATTCAGGCTCACCTGAATAGGCTTCAGCCTATTCGCCTCAGGCCACACCCATCCCATAATTCCAGTAGTACTCAGACCCATAATCCCATCAGTACTAAAACACAGACTCCCAGGGATCAAACCCCAGAAGTCCCCACCCCATGATTTCATGAGGCTTTGGGGGGACAACTAGACATAAACCATAACAACTTCGAACCCCGAGTCTTTACACTGAGCTATACTGCTAGTCCTTATTTTATTTTATTTTATTATGTTATTTTTAATTTTATTTATTTATTTATTTTGTCTTTTTTT
>PVJA010003324.1:0-96520 GCA_004027025.1 Myocastor coypus
AAAAAAAAAAAAAAAGTTCAGTATAAACTGCACAGCAAGACCCTGTCTCAAAAAAAAATTACAACTACGGTTTCCATTTGACTCAGGTATTACCCTACTTGATATCTTCCAAAAAGAGATAAAAGCAGCATACCACATTGACATACACACAGCCATGGCTATAATAGCTAAATTTTGGACACTGCCAAAATGTCCATCAACCAGTGAATAGGTAAATAAGTTTTTGTACAATGGAGTACTACCCTGCCATGAGGAAGGATAAGCTTGAGACATTTCTAGCTAAACAGATGCACGCTGAGACCATTCTTAACAGAAATAAACTACACACATGTTTTCCATGTTGTTTCTCTGATATGAGAAACCCAAAGTGCAAATAAGAACCAAAATGTATGATAAATAGATACTGTGAGGTGAGAAGACAGTGTTAAATGGGAAGGGGACCAACAGGAGACAGGGCAAGAAAGTGTCTTAGTTACTTTTTACTCTTTGCTAGAACAAATACCTGACACTCAAAATGAAGGAAGGAAAGGTTTACTTAGCTCACAGTTACTGGAGGTGTCAGTCCATACTCGGCTGGATCCAAGACAGAGAGGCACACGGCAAAGAGCAGAAGTTCATGGTGGTGGAACAGCAACAATGGCGACAGAGGCAACAGAACAACCAGGGGAGCAGAAGGCAACAGCTCTAGTCTGTCTGTCTGTCTCTCTTTTAAATTACATTCAGGTTCTCTGCCTCAGCCTATCTGCCTTAGGCTACACCCATAATCCCAGAAGTACTTAAACCCGTAATCCCAGGGATCACGAATCAAGTCTCAAACTTTAGAAGTCCCCACCCATGATTGCATGAGGCTTTGCGGGGACAACTGGACATAAACCATAATAGGAAAGACGGGACAAAGAAAGAAGAAGCCATGCTTTTGTAAATAAGGATAGAGAGGTTGAAAGAAGTGGAGAAGAATAACAAAAAAGAAGCAAAATAAATCATGTACAGGTACAAATTTTCTGTGATGAATACTATCAGCATGTATACCTAAAATATACTAAGAAAATTTTGAATAATTAAAAAAAATGGAGAAGTCAGAATTAAATCTCTTGAGTTTGAGTTTGGTGTCTTCTACCTGAACATAAAATGTTTTATACCATGATGGATTATAGTCATGAGAAGGTAAAGCTTGATGAAAAATTCATGAATAAGTAATGAAAGCAGAAACATTTCCAAGAAAAGCTATTTAACTTTTCACTCCTGTGATTTAGTAATTAATCAGTATGTGTCAGTAGAAGGTACAAGCTAAATTATCAAATTGCATCAGGGTAGGCCACATTTTTATGCCTCTTTTATTTCAGTGACTTGCTTGACCAAGTGGCCAAGAAATCTGAGGCAGTAATACATGATGGAAGATGATAGATAGATAGATAGATAGATAGATAGATAGATAGATGACACAGAAATACATGCCTACATACATACACACATACATAGAGACATCAAGGCATAGAGACACAGATAAATGAGAAATAAGATTATATAGATAGATATAGAATACAGAGAAATAGCATGCATACATCCATCCATCCATACATCATACATACACATACATACATACATAAATACATAAATAGAGACATCTAGGTATACAGACATGGATAAGTGAGAGACAAGATTAGATGATAGATAGATAGATAGATAGATAGATAGATAGATAGATAGATAGATAGATAGATAGATAGATAGAGTTAGGGTACCTATGGTGGTTGGGAAAGAGGACAGATGAGAAGGAGCATGAATTTTGCATTCACTGAACTACTGAGACCATCTCTGTCTCTCAAGAAGAATCAGAGAGCCTCTCACACAACTTTCAGTCTTAGTGCTTCTCATTATTGTGTGGAGCAAGGACTTAAAAACTGCTTTTCTTTAATCCTACAAGAACCAAAAAGATGATTCAAATTTATCTCCATCAACATTTCAAAATTAATAACTAAATAAATAAATAAATAAAACAGCATTTTCTAAACTAAAACCACTGGGCTGATAAACTGCCTGTATGGTTAATGCTCATCTTTATTAGCCAAGCCCCTGTTGGTATGAACTCAATAGCTGAACCATTTCTCTACTTCAGCCCCCAACGGATTCATGGGACCCATGGCCTACCCTAATTTCTGTTGCTACAC
This sequence comes from Myocastor coypus, assembly GCA_004027025.1. Classification (NCBI taxonomy): domain Eukaryota; kingdom Metazoa; phylum Chordata; class Mammalia; order Rodentia; family Myocastoridae; genus Myocastor; species Myocastor coypus. The sequence continues at coordinate 2,169 of PVJA010003324.1, forward strand.
TGAGAAAAAAATCAGAGTGGCTGACGAATTACTCTAGTGCACAAAAGACTATATAGGCTTCTTTATCTCTGTCCGGAGTAGGAGACTCCAGACCAGCGGTTCTCAACCTGTGGGTCGTGACCCTGGCGGGGGTCAAACAACCAATGCACAGGGGTCGCCTAAAGTCATTCCGAATCATAACTGTAGCAAAATTACAGTTTTGAAGTAGCCACCAAAGTTATTTTTTGGCTTGGGGTCACCGCAAAATGAGGAACTAACTGTATTGCAGGGTCACGGCATTAGAAAGGTTGAGAACTACTGCTCTACACAGTCATGTTTGCACACTGTTCTTGCAAGAATAAACATCTAGGCTGGTCCAGTATCACAATTCTCACCAACGCCAGCTGTACCAGTCATCCCTGCTCCTCTCAGGAGGGCAGTACAGCACCTCCCTCAAGGGGGTCTCCGCCAGTTCTCTCCTCTCCCTGGCAGCCCTTCACCTTTTCAACACACACTGTCTCTACCCAGGCTCCCTCCTTTCCTCAACTAAGTTCTCTTCTATTACACAGAGTGAGCAGGAAACTATCTCTAAAACTTAAGAAAATAAAACAGGGAAAGCTTTTGGATCTGCCTACACTAACCTCAACCCTAACCTGTTCTACTAATCAGTCTGCTATCCCTATTTTCCCATCCTTGCCCTAAGGTTGCATTTCTGGTCGTAATCACAAGTTGTCCTTTCACATCTGTGCTCACTTATTCAATAAGCTAGTGTTTTGATGCTTGTTATGTCTATGTTCCATGCAGATACTAGAAATATAGCCTCCACAGAGATTTGGCTGTAGCCTTGACCTTTTCTAAAAGAAACAAAATCTCCAATTGTAACTATGTACAAATGCCTGTATTTCTCTATAGCCAGGTAAACAACCTTTAGAATGACCACTGCATAGGTTCTTTAGGTGCATGTGATCAGCCTGAATACACTGAGCCTTTATGATGGTGGAGCACCATCTCTGCTTCTGCAAAACTCTGATGATTCTTAAATTATTTTCATTACAGTTATAGTGCCATGGAGAAATATACAGAGAGACAGAGTAGAACCCAGAAATTTAGAATGTGTTCTCACCTTAAAATTCTCTCAATATATTTAAAACCTTCCTAAACTCTCCTATACAGAGTAAATAGAAAACCATCACTAAAGCTCAAAAAAGATTGGAAAGCTTTTAGATCCACTCACTCTAATGCCAACCTAACCTATTCTATTCATCAGTCATCATCTTTGTCCTAATCTGTAAGCAAGTAAGGCTCACAGATGAAAATGCATCAAAAATTAATGAACAAGGGCCAGCAGCCTAAAGCACCTGCTTAGGCAAGCTTAAGCTAGTGCAGGGACTAAAGTTTGGTCCCTGGCATTACAGGCTATGCCAGTCCTGACCCCAGTGCAGGCTGAGCTGGCCAGATTCTACGTGCAGTGGTGTACTCCTGTACTCCCAGCGCTGGGGAGGGTGAAAGCAGGAAGAGCACTGCGAGTCCAAGCTAAGTAGTGAGACCCTGCAACAACCAAATACAGTATTTAAAAAAATAATGAGAAAATCCATAATATCAATTGAAATTATTTTCACAGACATATGTACTGTTGTTTGAGATTTGATATCACATTCATATGTTTAATTCAGATTTTCCATTACTCAAAGGCTACTATTCTGTATGATGGAACTACATAGATCAGTGTTTTATAGTGTTCTCAGAAAGAGGTGCCTTTCAAAAGCTCTACCGCCTACATGCACTTGAAAGCCTCTTGTGCACATCATTTCCTACGAATCAGTGTCTTTTGTGTCCTAAACAGCTGATTAAAAGCGAACCTTTGAAAGATGACCAGTTTACAACCATAAAGCCATATAGCATTGAACTTTCTGGTGCTTTTGACTTTCACTATCAAATGAGTTCTAATAATAATCTGTTTTTTAAGCAGAGGGAATGAGAAGTCAAATATATTTTTCAAGCTTACATGATGAGTAGTCTTCAACATCAGTTATTCTCCCACCAAAGCCAGTGTAAATTTTCATAGCTTTTATTGTTATTTTATTCATGCTGCAAAGCCCGCATAAATAAAATCCCAAGTAATGTGCAATAATATTCCTTATAGTAATCAAGGTAGGAAGAGAACTAGTAGCACACAAAGGTTGAGTCCTAAAACCATGAGATCACATACGTGAAAACCACAGCAGTATAAGGTAATTTTGTCACTGTTTGCACTTCTCAAGGAAGGGAGAGCTATTAATACCATAAAAATAGAATTTCAAAGTGCTAATATAGTCAGAAACGATTACAGAGGAGCATTCTGTAGAGCAAAGCAACTTTCGCATCTAAAGGGATGACACAGAAAATGCACTTGCTTGATTTTTTTTAACAGCAATTTTTATCCAACAAATAATTCTTCACAGAAGGAGATTTCATGGGAACTTACTGATGATTCTGTGTTTAGAGGGGAAAATCTAAAATAAATTTGAGCTTTATTATTCCCACTGTCTTAAGCTCATAGCCAAGAAGATACCATTCTAACCCTTGCAAGCCAAGTAATAATGCCAATCGAAAGTGCAGCAGTGAAGAGGTTCAATTCTAACGCTCACCTTGTTTCCTGTGAGACTTAAAGTACTTATTTAATTTTTAAAAGAATTATTAAGTAGGGGACATGCCTTTTCAGATATAGATCCTCAGCACTCATCCATAGAGAAGATAATGGTTTCATAAAATCCTACCTTTCCAAAGCAACTCAGTGGTTTCTGTTTAGTTCCTTAGACAACAGTCACCAGCAGCTACAGGTCTGCAAGCTCAGGAAACATTTGCATATTCAAACACTATATACTGAGAATTTGATCTTTCATAAGTAAAGATTGATCCCAATCAATGATTTTATTTATTCATTTATTTCTTTATTCTAAACAGCAATTTTATAACATCTGCACCTATTGTATAAGAAATAATATCCTGGAAAATTAATCTAGTTTTTAAAGCACAAAGCAAAAGCCACTTCCTCATTACAAAATAGGAACATATTTGGTTTTTTTCTACTAAAGATAACAAAAAGTCATCTTTCCTTCAGCATGTATTTACTTTCTGTACTCAATTCCTGTTTCACATTTCCTAACTATTATCAATATTAATGTTAAGCATAAGGAGCAAATTTAAGTGACCAATTTGAACAAAAGATAGTCACTGTTCATTTGGGAAATAAACTGTTTAGTAATTAGTGCCTCCTGTGGGTCTTGAGATGGCCTCAAGACAGTCGGGAGAGATATCAGAGCTCTTGCCACAAGGAGATAAGAGCCACAACACCTACCATGAAGCATAACCAACTCGATGAGGAGGGAAAACCGTGTGGAGACTCCACTGCTAGCAGAAAATAATGAGCAGGAAGAAGAGCCTCCGAACAGACTCTGAGAGAAGATGACACAGACAAATGATACATGTCAAAGGGAGACAGTCAGAGAACTCAGCAGTGGAAGACACAAGGAAGAGGGTGGAGTTGCCCTTGAGGGTTTGTATATTTTCCCGAGAAGTTTTAAAGATGTGTGTTTGCTACAGATGTCCACGTCTGACATCTAATATCATTGTCCTTTTTCATGCGCAGTGATGGCAGTCTTTACTGCCAGCAGGGAATCTGGACCACTGTCCAGATTTTGCAGTAGATTTTTATTCATTGACCAAATAAAGATGTTTTAAAAGCTAAAGAATGCTGCTACATTTAAGATAATGTGATATTAGGATGAGTACAATTTAAATGAAGATATATTGGAGCTTAAAGGACAAATATATATATATATATATATATATATATATATATATATATATATATATATTGTAGTAAGTACCATTGTCCAACAGTACAGCAGTCAGCCTTATGAAGCCATGAATGAATGCTTAATGACTCAAGGTGTGTATTTATCAGTACTGTTGCTCAGGACGTATGACCATGAGATTACAGCCTAGCAAGAAATGCACTGGGCTTCATGATTTCTCATCTTCCCCATAGACCTGTGGTGCTTGTTCATTATTCCCTGATACACACTTTTCATAGATATTTAAACACAGAGATATAGACAAGAATCAGGAAGGAGCTAGACAACCAGCACCAAAACACAGTAAGAAAAGAGAAACCAGTCTTAATGTTCTACAGAACAGTGAGATGATAATAATTCACAATAACTCATTATACCCTTAAGAATCACTAGAGGTGAGGAGGCCAAAATCTCCTAACAGAAAGCAATGACAAAGAGGTGGAAACATTAATTATCCTGGATAGGTCTATACACATTATATACATGTATTTAAATATCACCGTGTAGCACATGAATATGCATGTTGCATATTAATCAAAATATTTTTAAACATTTATAGAGACAGACATTGACTATCCGACCTTGATCATCTCACACTGTATACTTGTGTCAAACTATTACACTACAATCCAAGCATATGCAATTAAAATAATAATTGAGATTTTAGTAAGCTTTTGTGTAATAATAAAAGTGTAATATGATATGCTTCCATATACAGTTCTGTGTCTTTTTTTTCTAGGTATAAAGTTAGGATTCTACTTCCAACCCTTTAGAGAATAGGCTATGTAGAATTTTAATGTGTTTCAAATTTTCCAGGAAAAATTCACCCTCGGTAAGAATAAGTATCAAGGATGGAAGGTATATGAATAGTAACATTATGACTCTCTCTTTAAAGTGTGTTCATACTTAACTCCATGAGCTTTCACATGACGGTGACCTGCTCCTGTAGGAAAACTTGCAGTTCACTGCCGAGAAGCACACCAGAATTCTGGATACGTTTATCGTCTCTTAGTGCAACAGTTGTGGTTTCGTGGTGCAAATGATAGAAGTGGAGTCTCAAGCAAAGGGTATATTACTAGAAATAGACCCATGTGTGTAAACATCATATTGTCTCCCTCGTATAAGAACCTGAAAGAAAAAATAAAACCTGAGAGGTGTAATAGATATGGTAAAATGGAAAGAAACTGAATTTAAGGAATAAACAATGAAGATGAGGGAAAGGAAAAAAAAGATCCAAAAAAGAAAGGAGAGAAAAACATACAAGTATATATAGAGGATGGCTGAGGTGATTGTACTCACAATTTTCATCTTTTTTTAAAGTAGCAGTTAATGTTTAGAATTTTCACCTTGACTAACTCTGTATGCTAATATCTATAATCTGAGCAGCTGCACGGAGGACAGCAACGTGTAATACAAACCCATGGCTGAAGAACTCTCATCTTGGTCTTCTAAATGTGTACTTTTTCTAGTTGTCAAGTATTGTACTCTCTTTAAAATGAATTTTTTAAAAGATCAGGAAAAAATTAAGATTTCTTGGAAGCAGCCGGGCGTGGTGGCGCACGCCTGTAATCCCAGCACTCGGGAGGCTGAGGCAGGAGGATTGGTGTGAGTTCGAGACCAGCCTGGACTACAAAAGTGAGTTCAAGGCCAGCCTCAACTGCATAGTGAGACCCTGTCTCAAAAAGACAAAAAAAAAAAAAAAAAAAAGATTTCTTGGAAGCAAACGGCGATATTCAATCATTTCCCCTATCTTGCATAACTGTCTGTTAATCTGAGCAACTGATACAACAAAAATAGATACCATAGCAACCACTGTTAATTAGCTAGCCCCATTTTGAAAATCCATAACATGTGTTGTTGTATGCTACCTTGTTTCTGTCTTTTTTTCTATTTGTTTATGCTTCTGCTTTTATCTCTCAAAATTAAATTAAATTTAAAAAATGAAAATAAAGGAAAAAAGGAAATATTTCAGGGTCTAGAAGAACAACTGGAAATAGGAAAGATAAATTTTAAGAGAGAATCTGAAAGCTAGGCTCCAGAACCTACAACTGTCTCATATCAAAATCTGTATTTATCCATATTTGCCACAGTAAAAAGTATGCTCAGCTGTATCTCTTCTGTTTTGGCTTCATACTTTCAAGTTTCATTGTCCTTTTGTTTTTAAGTATTTAGCATACAGGTTCTACAGGGTCTACAGGGTCTCACTCCATAGATCAGCCTCGCAGTGATTCTCCTCTTTTCAGCCTTCCAAGCCCTGGGATTGTAGGCTTGCACTGCCACACCCCCACGCCCAGTCTCAGTCAATATCTGAGCCTGCCCTGGGGACGGGGCTGGCATAGCAGGCCAGGTATCAGAATGCCAGCCACTGCATCTGTGTAAGCAGGTGCTTTAATCTGTCAGGCTATCTGGCCAGCCATTCAAATTTCAAAGTGTTGGGTGTTAGTAGCCTGCTGGTCGGGGGCTGGGTTCAATTATGGGACCAGGGGAGTTGCGCTCTGGGCCTCTTGGCTGCAGAAAAAGAAACCACTTCCCAATGCAGGACACATGGCAAGGGAGAGATGAGTCTCCTAAGAGAAAATAATGCACTACTGGAATAGAAAATTGGCTATTCACTCTCATATATGCATCGTATTTGATTTATTTGAGCTCTACTATAAATCTTGACAGCCTCCAATATCAGATTTTTCTCTGTACATTTTCTCCACAGTCGAGATGACTTGTGTCATTCTGCCACCTATTTTTTCTTGCATATTTATTGAGAACACAAGCAAATTATCCAAGACTTTTTTTGCCCCCAGAATGAGTCTGTGTGCAAAGAGCTTGTCTTTCTAACTCTCCCTCCAGTGTGAAACAAGTGCCCTAGTTTCGGTTTCAGACCACTATTTTAAATGCACTTTCAGTATGCTAATGAGGTGCCATTATCTGGTTCTATTTCTCATCTGCTCCGGTTTCTTCTTTGTATTACCATTGCCATATCTTGGCCTAAATATTTTTGTTTAATGATGCTTTAATGGTGGTAGCCTAGGTGTTTTTAGCAAAGAGAGTTATTTTGAAAATCAAATAAACAAGTTTTCTGAAATTAGAATTTCTACCTCAGGGCTAGTGCTACTAAACAGTTGGTTCCCTTAGATTTAAAGCAAATAAGATGTGACATTTAAGTACTTACTTAATATAATTCAGAATATAAAGTATCAACATGCTATGCAAGCATTTGGTGGCTACTTTACAGGATCACAACTCACAATGAGAGTTTCTTTTGTCCTTAACTTTTAAATAAGGAGACAAACCATAATTCCCAAAGTGAAAGTCTTCACGAATCATGACATGAAGGCCAGTTTGTTCAATGCCATGCAAGCCTATGATTCACCTCTTGTCTTTATTTCATGCTAAGAGTCCTTAGGAAGATACAAGTCAGACGGTATAGTTCATTTGGATAAAGGGCCTGATCTTACTCTGGTCAATGTTGTCACTTTCATCGGCTCCATCTTTTATTTTCTTAGCATCTAGTAACCAAAAGGAGATAGCTGCTTGTTTCAGCTAGTTCATTTGACACTTGATTTTTCAACAATTTGCTGTTGAAGGGCAACTTGATTTACTGTTTAAAGTTAATAGCATCTATGATGTGGCTTTTTCATTTGGCATACTGCCTTAAACTGATGTGAGTTCAATCCATGGTTCCATTTGTAATTTCAGTAACTGTGTTTTCTGTCAGTCTGTTTGTTTATGTATTATAGATTTGGTACAGAGTCTCACTACCTATGCACCTCAGATTCATAATGATCCTTCTGTTTTCAGCCTTCCTGGGGCTGGGATTACAGGCGTGTGCCACCATGCCTGGTCTCAGTGGCTGGCTGAGCGTGCCCAGGGGTGGGGCTGATGCAAACTGTGATAAGGGGGATTGAATCCCAGGCCCTGTGCTTGCCTAAGCAGGTGCTTAATCAACTGAGCTATATCACCAGCCCAGTAACTGTGTTTTGAAAGAAGGAATGAAAATTTCCACAGAAAGTGCAAGAAAGTATTCATGCTCTGTGACTACAACCAGGATGCTTACATGGGGAGCATGTCTTTGTAAATGAGAATATATATATATATATATATATATATATATATATATATATATATTCCACATTGAGAGAAATGTTCCAAAAGCTATCATAAAGAAATGAAGGTTTGCATTAACAAAGCAGGGTAAAAACATGCCCTTCTTTCTCTGTGCACATTCTCTGCTGTCAGCTAGAGCAAATACTATGTAAGTTTTACTATCTCAGCAATATAAAGAAGAGCACCATGCTATATTTTAGGTTTCTTGATTATAAATTAAAAATAAATTTTTTTCAGTGTCTTTCTACAGAGGCTATAGCCTCTAACTACACAGATCTGACTCATAGTGATCCTCCTGTCTTCCACCTCCCAAGCGCTGGGATTGCAGACACCCACCACCATGCCCAGTCTCACTCAACTGCCATCTCAGCGTGCCCTGGGGATGGAGCCAGCATGGAATTGTGGTGAATCGAACACCAGTCTCTGTGTCTACCTAAGTAGGCTCTTTAGTTCACTGAGCTATCTGGCCAGCCCAAAATAATGAATTTTTACACAATTTATATTTCCACTTTATTTCTGCCTTTACAGTTCACTGTTGTGTTCAAGCATCTGGTTCTTTCTTCTCTTGAGGACAAATTTTTGCACCACGGTCAGATTTTATACCATAGAGGCCAAAGGCAGATTGACTGTCAAAACACTCCAGCAAGGTTGCTTATTTTTTATAGAAATAAAACACTGATCTTATTTTGTTTTAACTGCACTGTACAAATACCCATCCTTGGTGAATTGCAGCCTATTTTCAGTATCATTATTTCTGTTGACTAATTCTGTGTTTGTTTCCCAAAATTAAATTCAGCCAAATGATGTTCTATTGAAGTCATCTGAAGTTACACTGAGACAAGAACTTGGAGAGAGAATAATATGAGTTAATATTCAAATATGACTTTACAATTTACAGTGATTTTACATATGTGCTGTCATTTGATATTTTTGTGTCACATGAGATTGTTCAAATTTTCCATCTTTTGCACTAATTTGAATGATCATGATAGGTAGGTTCGTATATGCTTGCAGGCAAAACTAGTTGTGTTGAAATAAGTGAAAATATTATCCATGGGCAAGCACTGAAGACACAGCACGTGATCGTCCTGACTCCTCAATGAGATCATGGCTCCTTTTTATAGCTGACAAAACTGAAATGTGGATTTTGATCTTGGCTCTCAGAGTGATTCACTTTGAGTCATTGGATAAATCAGTGGTCTCTGTGGGACTGTAATTCTTCCATATGAATTTAGATTATACGTCTAACATTTCTCCATAAACTAAAACTCCAATTCTTTGCCTCTCTCAAATTTCTTGTGCCATCTTGGCTTCCCTGAGACATCATTTTCTCTAGCCTAGGAGGGTCAAGTATACAGAGAGTTAAAAAGATATCCAGACAATGAAAATACAGAGTCTTACCTGATTCAATAGGAAAGGGTTATCATCAGAAATGTGGCCCTTCATGTCTGCCTGTCAGCATCTACCTAAGTACAGAGAGACAGATTAGTGGAAAAGGATACACGCCTGCAGGTCAAAGGATGGAAGTCTCACACAAGGCTATGGTGTTCATCAGTACACGTAATTAGTAAGTACAAATAGCTTCCCTTGTTTATCCTAAAAACTCCTTGGTATACAGTTGGCATTGATTTGGGATTTTCTCAGAATGCTCAAAGCCAACCCTGTCCAAGAGTGTTAATAGTAATGGAAACAGCTAATGTTAAAACACATAAACCATCCTTGAGTAACTGAAGTGTACAACAGAACTGTAGAAACGCACACTCAAGTGACCTCCTCTGATATGTACTGGATCTGCTAGAACTGACACCTCTCAACTGCCCCTCTCCCACAATGAAAAGTCTACTGAATCTCAGCGTCTTGCAATATGATGATCCCTTCCCACCAACATACGGTGTTTGTCAGAACACAAAAGTCAGAAGGCATCCTTCCTCACTCAAGCTCAGGATTTAAATAATCCTGTCCCCTTGATTTTCTGACAAGAGTCTCATTTTGCCAGCTATAATAGCTCAGCTTGAGCTACGTGGCCCATTTGTGATAAGAAATGTTTTTGTAGCCGGGTGTGGTGGCACACGCCTGTAATCCTAGCACTTGGGAGGATTACAAGGCAGGAGGATCTGCGCAAGTTCGAGGCCAGCCTGGGCTACAAAAGTGAGCTCAAGGCCAGCCTGAGCTGCATAGTGAGACCCTGTCTCAAAAAGACAATAAAAAAGAAAAAAAAAAAAAGAAGAAGAAGAAGAAGAAGAAATGTTTTTTGTGAGAAGTCTCTGTTTGCCATTATTCAAAGATGGGAAAATGCAAGGCTGGAATCCCAGAAATCATGTATGGCAAAGACTAGGAAAGAAACCAAGAGCTGACTGTCACATCTGTGCTTTTTTTTCCCATTAAATTTCACCAACACTCTAAAATTTACCATTTAGAGAACAATGAGTCAGGCAGCCAGGAACAAGACATCAGGCACCTGTATTTCCTTTGTTAGCTGCCTGATAGTTATTTAAACCTCCATTTTCTGGCACAAAGTAGGGGTAGTCCCTGAAGGTAGCAGAACTGCAGAATAAGGCCTAGGTATTAAATAGTAGGATGAAATACCAGCATTACTTTCTTTTAAGAAAAGCCCTATGATACAAGTGTTATTAATATTCAAGTCTTAGAAATTCATTCACTCTTTAAATTCTAAGCCCCGCAATTTAATCATCATTTTATGAAATTAGCTTTAGATTATTCTTGTATTATTTGCCTGTTATTGGTGCACTTTCTTCCCCCTGTTTAATTACCTGCCATTCCTGGTGGATTCATTCTTTTGGGGTTCATGGCATTGTAAACTTCACTGTTTCTTTCTGGAATGTTCTGCAGAATGTTCTTGGAGTTCTGGTTTGGTGGTCATGATTTTCCTTGGGTGTCTTTTTGTCCTGAAAGTTAATTTTGAAAGATCCTTTTGTGGCATACAACAATTTGGGTTAAAGGTTGTTTTCTTTTGGGTTTGAAATGCTTCACTCCAAGATCTCCTTGACTTATGAGTTTGTGTTGAGAGGTCTGCTGCTGCAATTTGGATGAACTTTCCTTTATAGGTGATTTTTCTTTTCTCTAACAGCTTTTAATATTCTGTCTGTTCTTGTGCTGAATATCTGGAATCTTGACTATTATGCTGCAATGTAGGTTTATTTTCATCATGCTAATTGGAGTTCTGTATCCCTCATTCATTTGTACATTAAATTCGTTTTCTGTGATTTGCGAAGTTTTTATGCCATTACTTCTACGAAGAGTTTGCTGTCATTGTTTTCTCTGTCTCCTGATTTTTTATTAACTTAAGGCAATCTTATAGTGCTCTTGGCATCATATAGTAGCCATTGGGTTGATTTTCTATGATCTCTTATTATTACTAAGAAATCTTTTTTTCTGCGATCACTAATTATCATCCTGTGTTCTAGATCTGATATTCCATCTTCACAGTTGTTTGTTCTATTGCATGTACTTCCAATCAAATTTTTAACCTCCTAGATATCTGTTGGAATCTGTTTCATGGATTCCATTTCTTCCTATATTGGGCATTCATGATTCTCATCATTTTCCTAAGTGCCTTTATTTTTTAAATCTGTGGTGAATCTAGATTCACTATGTCCTTCAAAATGATCATCATCTCTACTTATCTGAGAAATTGCTTCTGATTTGATTTTTTCTAGAATCTCATCTATTATGTTACTTGAACTGTTAACACTTCAGAAAGTCCATGTGGGTGGCTTTCAAATTATTCTATCTCTTTGGCCCCTGGGTTTGTCTTTCTTAAGCTAGACTTCTGGATTTGCATCTTGCTTCAGTGTCTTCTCATTTTTTTGTCTTTTTTAAAGTTAAACTCCTGTATTGATGCTTATACATTGCTTATGCCAGGTCGCCTTATTGCTAGCATCATGAACTCTTAGAAAAGGACTACTTCTCAGAGATATCTTTAGGAATAGCTGGATTTTAGGTTTTGGGTTCATTGCAAGATCCTACCTCTTTAATTTATTGAAGATTAGAACTTGATGCCTATTTGACCCAGACACTTGTTCTGTGACACCTGTCTATAACATTTTTTATGACTCTCAGATAATCTCAGTCTTCACATTACAAGAAAAAGCAGTTGATTAGAATGCTTATGTTATCTTGACTAAAGTAAAACTAGTCATAGCAGCAGCATCAAACGCATGTTTGAAAATGACAGAGTGGTAAATATTAATTTGCTACCTTTAAACCACATGAACAAGACTTGTAGTTATATAGAAAAATTTAAAATGGGCCATAAAATTACATACAGTAAATACACCCTCAATATGGTGATTTTACCTTCAGTGGAGAAAATGTAAAAGGGATGAGAGGGAGTATAGAGAAATAGAAGAGGAAGGAGAGCTTAGAAGCAAGGCTGGAAGACAAAGGAAGATCATGGAAACTTTGAGAAACTGGTGAAGAAACGAATGGGAACGAAGAAGAAATAAAATCAAGAACACAATCAGTGGTAGATGGGGGCAGATAGAGCCTGGTTCCATGTTGATTGATCCTGGTAATCCAGCAGTAGAATTATAGCAGTGTAGTCGATAATCCCAAGAAACCTGTGCCTTTAGTTCCACAAGAGTTCAGGCTGCTTCTGGTTTCCGGAGGTGAGGCTGGGATCTGAACTGTTCAGAGCTGCAGAGCATGAGAACTTGCATTTTATCCAAAAAGCCCTGCTAGATTAGATGCTACTTATCATCATCCAAAGATGGATAGTAATACAGACAATGGGAACGTGGAGAAGAGAAGGAAATGGGAGATTCAGAAATGAATAATTTTTCATGTTTGATTTTATCATTTACATTTATTGCTATTAATTAGTATTTCAACATGGCACCATGAAAGGTATTAAAAATAGAACATAGATTGATATTAAGAGTTACATATAATTCCCAACTTGACCACAATATTTCTGAATACATTATATTTCAAATGAGAGCATGCAAATGGTGAGAAAAGCTAAGCCATATAAATACTTTGCAACCTTCAAATCACTGTTTTCTTTCTGTTATTAAGAGCTCACCAAATGCCCAGCATTGTGGTAAGAGTTTACTCATAACCTTACCTACTCTTCAGAATTATTCTGAATATTATCAGAACACTTAATTAATATTACCCAATTTATTATCATCCAATTTTAAAGAAGGAAAATTGAAATGGCTTTCTGGCCTTATAGTAATTAAGAATATAAAGTCAAGTATATCCAATTCTTGAGCTTAGCCTATAAACTAGCATAAGATACCTTACCCCCAAACAGTCCCAATATTGATGTAATTTCAGAGGCTTTGCATCATGATACCACTGCTTACCTTTACAAACACTTCTATTATTCTCATTGCTTTCTCTCAGTTCTTGGAGCAAATCTTCATGCTGGTTAAGAATGCCACACTGTTCCGTCAGTGAATTAATTTCCTGAGTAAGTAGGAGAAGGAAGCATTATTTTCTGAACAAAGGTAGCTTTATAATTGTCAAAAGCTCGGTGATACCCCATGATGTTAAGCATGTGTCATTTTAGAAATGAATCACACACATAATCAAATTCCACTTGTGGTACCAGAGAGGGGCATACAGCTGTGTATGACTGAACTGGCTCACTTGTGCATGAACACCATCTGCTTTTTGTAGCTCTGGATAATATTTTTTATTTCAGATAATAAATTGTTAAGGAAAAAAGATAGAGCAGCTACATGGATTGTATTTTTGTCTCTTCTAGGCTAATGGTGCTTCAGTAATGAAGCCCAGATGCATTGTGATATAACAATGTGTCTTTTATTACCAGACAGCTCTTAGACTCAATTTCACTAGCAAGACTTTGAACAATTGGCTCTCTCCTTCCAGTCCTGGTAATGCCTCAGGACATTCACATGAATGGCTCAATGCAGCGTAGAAACAAACAGGTTGGGCCATCAATATTTTTCCTCTGCCTAGCTGTAAGCTTTTGTCTCATACTCCAAAGTGCAGGTGAGATAAACTCTCTGAGACCAAGGTTCTTTTGATCTAATCAAGAAGAATCACAGGTCAAGGACTCTGCTCTCCACCAACTTAAATCCAATATAAGCGAGCTAGTTCTCCCACCCATAACATTTTAAGGTAATCCATCTCTTGGGATATATATATATATATATATATATATATATATATATATATATATATTGCCATGGTTGCCTAAGCTTGCTTAAGCAAGCGCTTTAGACCACTGAACCATCTTGCCGGCCCCCAATATTCCCTCTATTGGGATTACAACTCCTCATTGGTGAAATGAAGAAACTAACTCCCTAGACTCTTATAAATTTGTATAACCCATTTAGTGAGCAGGAAGCTCCTTTAGAAAAAGGTTTTTTGTTGTTGTTTTCCAGGTAGTAATGAAATCCTAGGCACAACTACTCAGAGTTACGCACCCATTACGTCTTCCCCTTTTTGTGATCTCTACACCATTGTCCCATTTTAGAAGGTCATGATATTCTCTCAAGATCTCAGATCAATACAAAGAACCAACATGCATCTTCTGGTCATGGGCAGACTTTCCCCATATGGAGTAGTCACTTCAAATTTTTCCATGTCTCTGACACATCTATCACATGTCTTTTATATTGTATATGTCACAAAACCAGGCATGGCTGAGTTTCCCACTCAAGAAAGGAAGTAGATAAAGGTGAATCTATCCTATCTGTATTTGTTAAGGAAATAATTAAACAACTTCAAAAGTTATTAACAATAAATGACTGTGGCACTATTGTGTTATTAACCCTTGCACAAGATCTGTACTCTAGAGCATAAATAGAACTTCTATGACTTCAAAGTTCAATTGTTTCTTTCTAATTATGCAGTATAACACCTAATTTGACGCTAAGCTACAGTAATTTCATTGGCTCCAATTTTCATCTGTTTCACCTATCCCTCATCTTCATGCTTCTGTAGACTTACTATTTATCACTTTTACTATATGTGACTCTCTTTGAAATGGTTGTTTTTGAAAAAGTTAGGATTTAAGTCATATGAGACAAATACATATATTCTGATCTGCAGCTTAATTATCCAAACAGTTCATTTACTATAAATGACTTACAATACAAATCATAATTATAAAGCACAAGAAACGGCTAATTGTGAAATTTCCCAGACACTGTGTCTACTATACAAGAATACAAAATTGACCATTTTCAATTACTTTGAAAACAATGAAATGGAAATAATAATGGCTTTCTCCATAAGGGAAAGAAAGTGTACACTTTCACTGTGTTTATACTGCAACTGTGAAATATGTCCCATGTGGTTCTTAATGGAACTTTAAAAATTTCCCCTGGGTCATCCCAAACATCACAAGTTTTAAGAGGAAGTATATTTTCAATAAGAAGAACTACAAAATACCATCCACTAATGTTACAGTGTAAAATGTTTTTCTGATTGACTTCCAAGCCTTAAAAAAGAAGAAAATTGAAATCATGGGATTTTTTTTTTTCACTCTGCCTATGGAGATTTATGAAAAAGACAGTGGTCATAAATTGTTTGGAAAACTGAGCCCTTTTTTCCCCCACTGATTCTCTGTGTGAGATGGGTTGTAAGGTGGCTCCAATTTTTACTCTACCCCTGTCTGGGGCCAGGAGACTTTGAAGCAGAGCATTCTATTTTTCCTCCCCAGGACAAACAAAGGCGTACGAAGCAGGTGGCTACAGGACAGGGAAAAGAAAAAGGGAAAGGAGTGTTATAGAAGTGGATCTGCTATATTCGGGTTGAATTGACACAAGCGCCAATCAGAAGTGCAAGGGACTACAACAAGGAAGCAGGTGAGGATGGGGTTGGGCTGGGCCTGAGACTAAAGTCATCACACCACCAGGTGATCTGGACTGGTCCAGAGAATGTGATTGAAGTGACCCATGTCCATTGCAGAGCCAAGGGTTCTGAGGACTTTGGCTCTTGGCTCGCTTTTGTTCCTCTGCTTCTGCCTGAGAAAACTAGTTTGTTGGAAGACAAGACAAAGCACAGAACAAAACTTAACTGCCCACATGAGGCTCTCCTATTCCTCCAAAAACTGATCACAGACTCATAAGTAAGCATAAATATTATCTGACAACTCATGAACTTATTAAAACTAGCATATTCCACATTTTGTTATTTACACATCAAAGAGAGAATCAGCAACCTAATTTCTGACTGCCAGAATTAAGATGCACAAGTGTTTAATTAATTTGCTCAGTTCTCAACCCATCTATGACTTATAGCTCTCTGATAGCTTAGCTTCTAGCATAGGACTGAGGTTGAACTGTGAATAATCTATACTCACTGTCAAATGTCATTCAGTTAACACCTATAATTCAACATATGGAAATTTCAGTTATCTCAGACTTAAATATTCTCTGAGAGGCTCCAAAATGGTGTAAAGAGTCCAATATAGGAAATCAGTAGCTTTTCAAGAGAAGCACAGTGTTTAGGGTGACATATTCTGCATTATTATGACACGATTTTCTGAAATTAAATACCATGCTGAATGGATCATGACTTTCCCCAAACATGAAAGCAGCTACATGTGTTTCTGCACTTTACAATTTATAATCAGAAAAATTATATTGTAATTATTTCTAAAAGTCTTACTGAAAAGCTATTCAAAGAAAAGGAATATCATTCAGGGCAAAATGCTATTTCAAGACCAAATATAATTTTTTTTATCAAAACACATGCTCTATTTGTATTTAGGTTAGAATCACAAGCTCTAGTATGTACTAGAAATCAGGGCAAAGCACATCTTGATAGGTTTGAGTACTGACTTAAAATTGCAAAGATCAGTTTTTCTTTTCTTTCTAGTATTAGTTATGAATCTCCCTTTTATGGTTTGGATAAGTGTCCTTGAAGGTGAATGTGCTAAAAAGTGGCACTCTGGAGACTTTATAAGGAAACTTGAAGAAATAGGCCTAAGGGGACCCTATTAGGGAGGCCTTATTCTCTTCTGTTCCCTCTTTGCTTCTGGGCCTTGGAGTGATCACTTTGCCCCCACACTGTGCTCTCACCACTGCCACTCAGAACCTTCACCAGGAGCCAAGGCAGTGACCTCATCTGTTCTTGCAGAATCAATTTTCTTTGTTTGCTTCATAAGTCAATCATGTCAGTTTTGTCACTGTAGTGATGAAACTATAACTAATACAGTCACCACAACTCAGCATTGATGCAACTTTTGGGGACAGAGACTGGGTGGTCACCTGTATTAGACAGAAGCAGGATCACATGTATGCTTCCTGCATTTTATGGGTTTTAACAGTGCCCCCCACCAAAAAAAAAAGATCATAGGTTGCCACTTTAACATCAGAAGCTTAGAATGTGCTTATAATTGAGGTAAGCCTGTTAACAAGGTAATTAAGTTACAATCACATCATTAGAATGGGCCTTAATCCTGCATGATGATGATGATGTCAGAATGAGTGGGGTTGTGACCCAGATCTATATAAGGAAACCAAGTCATGACTCATGACCATCAAACCCAAGAATAGAGACACAGGAAAAAAAAAAAAATGACCACTGTAACACTTTGACCTCAAGCTTCTAGGACCCAGAATGGCAAAATAAATTTCCACTGTTTAAGGATTATCTGAGGTACTTGTTTACAATAGGCCTAGAAAAATAACACATTGGGGCAGGCTGACTGAGGAGACTGTCAATTCAGGGACACATTTATGATACAATTATTTAAGGTGTGTGGGTGTAAAGCACGCTCTTAAGACTTTGATTTCAGAGTTTGACACATTTTCCTGTGGCTGGGAACTGAAATCCACAAAGAAACTTAGACAGCTCATCAGGTTTCAGGACCTGTTCCACTTGACTTGGGGTGTCTCAGTTTTCAATCTGTAGAACTGGCATCTTCAGTGTTTTTATTTTAACGTCAGATGGAGGTTGACAGACATAGCACGCAAGAGTTGACAACGCAGTTGTGTCCTACGGGAACTTGAGACAAGACAAATAACAAAGAGTCAAATATGAATGTTAGAGATAGAAGACGATCATGAAAACAAGCTTGGATGCACTTATTAAAGAGGGGTGATGGTAATAATGACATCGTTATCAAGGAGTTTTCGAGGACCCATGCATTCATTGACTTCTCCCCTATGTCATTTGTTTTCTTAGAATCTGTAGACAGATAGTCATAGCTTTTTTCAGCCTATAAACTTGGGGTACTGTTAGCTCGGTTCTAGAAATTTCTATATCTTTTCTTAACCTATAGATAAACTTATGACACATTTGAAATGCCATGTATAGACATATATTTATTGAACTGATTTAGTCCTTATTCCAATACTCTGTTCAATGTCTGCAAGTGGGTGACTAATAGTCTTCTTATAGCCAATGAAATAAACTTAACTGCCAATTTCACTGGCTTGGAATCTTCCCAGGGAACTAGTAAAGCTCACTTCTGGATGTCCCTGAATGGGTTGTGAAGGTGTAAGCTTGAGACTGATATCTGCATCCTCTTCTGTTCCTCTCTGGTTCAGTCCTCTGATCTACTTCCCAGCTGCTGTGAACTAAGTACCACTGCTCTTCCACATCCTTCCATCATGAGGTTCCTTCTGTCAACCCTGACATTTATGCACTGAATCTTCGAAAACCATCCACCTAGTAAATCTCTCCTTTAAGTAGTAAGTGTAAGGCAATATGTCCAACAATAGGAAAGCCAACTAAAATATAACTAACATGCAGAGCCCAGAACCTGGACACCACCCAAGGATATTCCTTGAAGTTCTTCCCAACTCAATTATTTGAACTATACCCATTTTGTAACTTTAAAGGCAAATTTTTGTCGTCATTGTTGACTCTTCTTTCTCTCACTTCTTCTACCCAGTCTGTCAGGAAATCTCACTAGCTATATGTTCAAAATATATTCATATTCCACCAGTGCTACTGCCAACGAGGCTTACCTGCTACAGTGTCCTCCCACTCCTCTCCTGGCCTCCCTAAGGTCTGTTCTCAGAGAGAAACTACAGGGATGTTTTAGAAGTATAACCCCAAGCATACTGACCTTTATGCTCAAGGTCATCCAATGGCTCCCACTCCACTAAAAGTAAAAGCCCAAACCTATCAAATGTCTGGCAAGAAGCCAGAGGCTAAGTGTCCCAATCTCATTTCCTGTTCTCTATTCCTTCTCAACCCACTCTACTACAAGCGTGCTTGCTCTTCCTCACTGCTCAGAGCCTTGGCATTTGCTGTAATGACAGCACCTGGAAAGACTCTCAAGCCATGTGACTTACTCACTCGGTCATTTCACGTCTTCCTTCGAGTGACATTAATGCTGAAAAGCTTGCCCCAATGGCAATCCTACCCAAAAGAGCACATATTTTTGCTGTTTACATAATGTGTTTTCTGTTTGCTTCTCATCTGTGTCCTCTAACGCATTAGTGTTATCCTGACTATATTTAATGCACATAATAAAAGATTAATAAATATTGTTCAAATAAAGGAACAAATTTAAAAAATCCTCTGGCCCTGATGGGAAACTTTAGTTGACTTTTCATTGGCTGTGAAATGAGAGTCAAATAACTCCTCTCAGCTGTCAAAGCATTTCACAACTCATCATTTCTATTTCACTTCCCTATGAGATACCAAACTTCTCATCCTGACTTTCTCCTAAAATCCGGGCTCCTCCTTCCACACTCCACCAAGATGAGCTTTTCTCCCTGTGTCAGCAGGTGCCAATGGCACCTCTCCATCAAGATGTGCTTCAGCTGCTACCACCACCCTCAACCCTTCGCTGCATCCCATTGCCCGGGCTCAGGCACAAATATTCATGTATGCATCATTTTCCCTTCTGAAGGAACACTCACTCTTCTAAGTAATTCATCTTATCCAGCCTCATAATTGAGATGGCAATCAAAAATAAACTTATAAAGTGAATTCTTGCCAAAAGATACATTAGCCAAGAGTCTCACAACCATATGAATATTATGGCATCTACATAATTTTTTTCCACTCCAATTTTGCTTCTATGGTTTGAAGTTTCATTTTCCACAGATATGTTTTAGCACATTCTATCTACATGAAGTGGCTGGTCTCTATATTGCAAGCTAAGAAAATTAGTTGAATTAAAATAGTATTGTAGTATCTGTTCTTTCTTATAATCTAACTGATCCATCATAATCAGATGGATGCAGCAGTATGGTTTATATTTTGATGCAAGTGGTAGTAAAATTGACACAAACTTAGCAGTCCTATCAATACAAGCGTGAAAAGCAAAATAGTAATATTAAGAAAAGTTTGTATAAATCATAATATTGATTCTAATATAAAAGCACATAGGTAAAATTAAGCATATGATACTATTATTTTAATATATGTAGCTATCTTGTTAAAATAAGAAAAATAAAGCCTTTGCTAGTCTCCAGGTTGGAAAAATAAATGAACTTTTCAAAAATATATGCTCACATGACTCTATATGTACATATATATATATATATATATGT
Source organism: Myocastor coypus (assembly GCA_004027025.1). Classification (NCBI taxonomy): domain Eukaryota; kingdom Metazoa; phylum Chordata; class Mammalia; order Rodentia; family Myocastoridae; genus Myocastor; species Myocastor coypus. Next base: position 22,543 of record PVJA010003324.1, read on the forward strand.
ATATAACATCAAATTCAAAACTTTCTTCTTCCTTTTCACAAAATATTAATTAGTACATGAATAAATCAAATCAAAGCTAGTAGGAAAATTCATCTGTCAAAAAACCCAATGAACTAAAGGTATTTTAGTTGAGTACACATCTCAATAGCAAAAAACAAAATTAAAATTACATAAAGAGTAACCCTACTTGGAAATGAGAAATATATTTTAGTTCTCCTTGTTTAATTAGATAGTACATATTTTTTAAAGTTAATGGCTTCCACAAAAGTATATTATGTCAAGGTTTTGATAATAAAAACTACAGATACATAATTTAGATATTAACAGGTGATTGACTAAAGAACACAGCAAGAAAACATTCTGAGGTATCTCCATTTGGGAGTATATTTTCTGGAAAATTTATGAAAGAATATTGAAATCAAAATTTTCTTTAAATTTGTATAGGTCTTAATGGCTTAAGCACCTGCCTGGGAAGCACAAGTTCTAAGTTCAATCCCTGGTACCATTAAAAAAATTATAGGTCTTTACTACATGATAAATATTTTATATACATATTTTTTTCTAAAGTCATCATGAAGTAACTGTTCTAGAAAACTGGCAATCCAAATATTAGGGTTCAGTTTTTTTACTTTTTTAGTGAAGGGTCTACAGGTTCGTCAGGGTCTCACTACTGGATTGGACTAATAGTGATATGCGTGTTAACAGCCTCCCAAGAGCTGGGATTACAGGCACATGCCACCATGCCCAGTCTCAATTGCCATCTCAGCACATGAGCAATAAAAAGCAAAGCCACATTAATACACTGAGCTATAAGAGGCTCAAGTCCACAACTTCTGACATTGCCAGTTCTGTAGATAACCCATTACTATAATGGACTATTGGATTATGTTGAATTATTCTGCTGAATTCATGCACCTACAATATTTGTATTGCAATGGAACACCATGTCTGACAAAACAAAACCAAAAGGGGGGGATATAAATGAAGGACCATTTTGTAGTGAAAAAAATATATATACATACATATACATGTACATATATAATATATATTATATATATAATCTGTATGTACAAAATAGGATACATACTTAAGAAAGTTGAGTGTACCAAGTCCACAACTGTTTCAGTGACTATGTTTTTTTTGGAACCAGGGCTCAAACTCAGGACCTTGCACTCATGAGGCAGGCACCTGTGCCCCTGAACTATCTCCCTGTGCTTTGACAATTTCAAATTTTTTGCAAAAGAATGTAAGGAGTCTTTGAACATGACTATGCTGTATTTCATATGAATGAATATAGTAATAAGGGGGAAATAGTTAGGACAGACATACAGCTATCTTCTCTTAGTTCAACGAGAAGAAAGGTTTGTATTAATAGAGTTTAGACAAGATATCAAGTCTGCATCTTGTACTCTGTGTAACTACCATGAAGACAACAATATGCAATGTATTAATTATTGTAACTGCCCTACGAACCTGCTTAGAAACTGCCTCACTGTTATTTTTTTTTATTAAAATTCATTAATAAATAATGAAATAAAGGAGAAAAGAAAGAAGCACAAATATTAGGATTAAGATTTGGAGGAAAGACTAAACATCAAAATAAAATTTCCAAGTGTTTTCAAACATTCACCTCCCCTTATGTCTCTTGAATCTGTTCATCTAGTCAAAGGAAGGATGCATTTAGCACCAGCCCCTGCCTAGTGCTTTCTTATAGCCAAGTACCAGAGCAGGTCCAGTTACCTGTCTGCTCCACCTAGTAACAAGCAGGAGCACCCTCAGCCCTTCAACCCCCTTAGTGCTGGAGGGAGGGATGAGTGGTTCATTGAGTCATATTGATAGTGTGCCCTTCCCCTCATGGAAGGGAACAAACCAGGCCACATCTCAAGTGGCAGCCAATTTCCAAATGAGGCCAAGAATATTTAGAAGTGGTTAACAGCTCTGACTTGGGACCTGACTCCTGGAGATGCCACAGAACATTTTTAATTTCCTGACATTTTCAGACATGAAGAAAGAATTCAGCTGATGAGTCATCGATATCAATGGGGTTTTGAGTTCTATTTGCTGCAGCAGCTGCCTCTCCATTAGTTATTCAGGGAGAAAAAGAATTACAGGCAAGCTCAGAGGAAGAAGCAGCGTTGGCAGCCCTTTCACGGACACTGACATTTTTGTTGTCAAACCGTGGCCCCCAATTTCACGAGAAAGGTGGCTGTTTGTTTTCTTACCTGGTGTGTATCTGTTTGAGAAGCTGAAAATAATTACTTGCACAATGCCTTGGCAGGGCAAGAATTCTTTATTTGCTCGGTGGGCAGAAGATACCTCTGGAGCTCAAATCCTGTGATTCTGTTTAATCACAGGAGGACAGAGAGTCATGCTGTATCTCAACACTTTTTTGGTTACCTCATTTAAAGATGTTACTTCTGTGTGTATTCCCTGGTCTGACAGACAGAAAAAGCAAAGCAAAGTGTTTGCATTTAAGATAACTAATTTTATCTTACAAGCCCCCACACAAACACTAGTGTGAAGCGGAGGGCTAGAATAGGTGCATGCTTGCTACCTGGAAGGTTCTGCTGCTGCCAACAGCCCAGGTGTATTCTGAGATTGGTGCCAGCTGGCTCTTCACTCTGAGCCCAGCAATGATTCTGAGCCTGCACAATATTCAACGCCTTTCCATCTCTCTGAAAGGTGAAAGAAATACCCACCTCTCTGCAGGGGTATGATGAAAATTTCTCTAATTTCTATGCTTTCTGTCTTTTTAGACAAAAACAGGGCCATGGGTCCAGACACCGCTCTTTCTACTTGAACATAAATTGTTATGCAGTAAGCAGAACCTGTAAGATTCTCTATCATAAATCGGAAGGTCAAAACTAGTTCTTCTCAACTATTCATGAGCACTAAAAAACGCTGGAGGGTTTCCGTGTACTCTTTGATGTCAACACTCAGCTCCACAATTTGGGATCTGAGGCCAGGAATTTATAGTTTAGTAATGGCGGTGGTGAACCTGTGAGAGGTGGTCCATAAGCCAAGCTGAAGAATGCTCATGGACTCAGTGCAGTCTCTAGAGTTGCCCCTGACAGAAGAAGACGATCAGTTCCTCAGACTACGCTGATCCGTCCTATAGCTGCCCTCACCTCTGAACTAACAAATGGGAACCTCATACTGGAGAAGAGTGTCTAAAAGCAGTCCATCCTCTGGGAAGAGAAGGAAAGGCAAACGGATTTGAAGAGGAGAATGAAAAGACAAATGGAAGCAAAGCTTTTGAATTAGGGAGGGAAAAAGAATTAGGACATATCATGTGCAGGCACAAATACATCATGGTGAATGTGGTCAATATGTATGCAAAACATAAATTAGTAAATAAGCAAATAAGTAAGTAAATAAATAAATCATACCACGCAATCTGTTGGACAGCTTAATTAGGTCTACATTATACTGTCATCTGAAACATTAACATCTACATCTCAAAAAACACAAATGAATGTCATAATAAAATGTACAAAGCCTTTTATAAAAAGAACAGCCTGCTTCCCCTCAGAATCCAAAGCAATTCCCCCAACCCTACTCAGGACAGATCCAGAAACAGGCAAGACCTGTGCCCCTCTGACTGCATAAGTAGTGAATGTCCCGTCCTCAGCTGATCTGAGGAGCTACTTTTATCATCCCCTGATTCTGGGATGTCTAGTTTGGGAAAAGAAGCATGTACTTCCTGATGCCATTAAAAGAAAATAGTGCTGTCTGTGCCATGGATTCTGTCACTGTCACTAGGAAGAGCCACATTTTAGACAGGAGGAAATCCACATGTTTCTCCACCACTTCTCAAATCAACAAGACCCTACCTGGTGGGTCAGAACTTCAGCGCAGCCTTCAGTGGAGGACTAGGGAAAAAATAGCAAAAGGATGATGAAGGTGTACTAGACTCCCTTGCAGCTACAACCCCATTGAAGCCAAGGCTATCTGTGCTGTCTCTGGAAGCTGCACTTCACCATTGACTGGGGTCAATGATATTCATGCCTACAGGCTCACAAATAGTCCATGCTTCCTAAATATTGGCAGTGTATGTTAATTAAGCCTTCTTGATTATCAAGAACAGAAACTCAACCCAAAGTAAATAATGCTTTTTTTAAAAGAACTTTTAAAGGAGAGTAGATTATTGCTCGAGTCATGGTTTTTGGAAGTTTGAATGTTTTCACCCCTGTGTCACATGCCTTTGCTTCTCTCTGTCAGTAAGAAACCTGCCAGAGACATGCCTTTTAGTAAAGGAAAAATATAGCTGCTGAGACCCAACAGGACTACATGACTATAAACTTTTAGCCAAAAAGGATGGAGCATAGTGATACTTCTCAAAAACAATGATATTCAATATCAGAAGACACTCTGATCAGTACTGCTGAAGTCCTCCATCGTGCTCTGGCCCCGGGATTGAGTTACTCTTATTCTGGGGCTTGGCTTATGACCTAGCCTTGAGAGCAGATTGGATGAAGGCAGATGAAAGTACAGGGGACAAAAGACGCGGGAGGGCGGAATGCAGAATGGGCAGAAACACCGACCCACTCATCCTTTCTTGTCTCCCATTCCTGCCCAACATGTGACGTCTCATTCATTAGCACAGAGCTCAAGCACAGAGTCCTCTGAGAGTCTATCAGGCACCCTTCGGCCCACAGAGGCGCGGTTACAAGCACCTGCTGCGTTGCTCAGGGCACTTACGTACTCATTGTCCTATGTGTCAGATGAGAGATAAAGCAGATTGACCTCCATGTCTTGCGTGTATAGGATCTCTAAACAACTTACTTTAAATTTTTAGAGTTGGGTAAAGCCAACCTAAGGAAGAAATATCAGTCAGCGAAAGACAGCAAGATCTGGTATGTCACCAGCTATAATTCATTTGGATGGTATTCCCAATGCCAGGTGCTCCATGTGAAACAGTTCCAATGTTCAAAATAGCATCTTTTGTATAGCATAGCACTCGTTGATTCTCATTATGAATTCAATGATTTTTATAAGGCTACATACTGGAACAGAGGCGATTGTAATCCAATGTTAGACCATATCTATCGCTCCTGGAGGAGCCACTCTCTGCTCCCACCAACAGCCTTGGACAACACTAACCTATGTGCTGTCTCTTTAGATGTATATTTTCAGGACATTTCATACCAATGGATTCATACAAAATGAAGTTTTTGCATCTGACTTCCTACACTTTGCTGCATAGTGGTTCATCCATTTTGTAACCTATACCAGTGCTTCATTCTTTCAGTTTCTGAACAGTGTTCCATTATAGGGACCTGCCACACTTTGTTCCTTTAGCTCCAGACCTTCTCAGCATTTAGTCCATGTGGGAGAGAGGTAGAACACACAGAGAAAACAAGCAAGGGATGAGCAACACACCTTTAGTAATTAAGGGTTTTAATCCCTTCACTTACAATGGGGAACACTTCCTTCCCCTTGGACGACAGCCCAGTAACATGCCCCTGATCTTGGCTCTGGTCATGCTGGCAAAAGGATGGAGCCAGGCAGGGAGACTTGTGAGAGCTCAGGGCACCCTGTAAGGTGAGTATCTTGGTTGCTGAGACCTTTCAGTGCCATTGCAAAGGATACGGTTTATAGGGAGAGATTTGTCATGAGCTTGAGGTTTTTGAGTACATAGCTTTAGAAGAATATGCTTAATTCAATGTAAAGAGTAGTTACTTTAGAGAAAAAATACCATATAAATATACAAAGCTCTGTAAGAATCTTTGGAGCATCTTTTGGATAAAAATTATAGGACAAAAGAGCCAGTTTTCTTTTGTTTTTCAAGTAAAACTTAATTAAGGCAATTTCTTATAAGGTAAAAGTGTACAATTTCTTTCTGGTACTAATTTTCAAAAGAAGTCTTTCCTGGCATTGAAAAATCTCTCTCTCTCTCTCTCTCTCTCTCTCTCTCTCTCTCTCTCTCTCTCTCTCTCTCTCTCTCCCCCTCCTTCCCTCTCCCTCTGCCTCCCTCCCCCATCCTCCCCACATGCATGCACGCATACATACCCTTCTTCTTTTAAACATATTGTCTTTTACTTGCCATTCTTCACCAACTAAGGACATTTCAACTGAGCTCTGCTAATTAAATAAAAAATTAGTGCTGAGGTCACATTGTGGGGCTAATCAGGGGAGGGAGGAATAAAGGAAAATTAGCTCACACATTATCTGAGATTCTATTTCACAGCACGCATACAGAGAAGCTCTCCATCCACAGCACAGGAGATTACTCATGAAAGGAGTTTGCAGCGAGCGATAATGAGGGAGCTTTCAGCAAGTCATCAATCTGCTGGCTGTTCCTGGAAGCCCCTGGACGGTCAGAGCACAGGCCATGCTGAACGAAGCAAGGTGACATTTAGAGAACATGGCCCTGTGAAAAGCACAAATGTATGCAAACCAAGAATATCATCTTGGGGAGAAATCAACCTTGCCACTCTGAACAACAGCACTACATCTGCAGAGTCTTTCCAGTTTAGAGAGCCTTTCGGAGACTTGAAAATACAGCAGAAAACTGGAAAGACAGTCGATGCTTGCTACAATAGCAGACCCCGCCGGAGCAGAGCAGAGCCTGCTGTGCAGACTCTGCCTTGATCAAACTTGGTAAAAACAGCCTCAGTGGCGGTCTCTTGCCATAGCACTTTTGCAATCTGCCTTCTTTTTTGCATACATTTCACAATATAGTAACTGTGTGATAGGTTTTGATAGGCTTTCAATGGTGTTGCAGCCGAGAAAGAGGTAAAAGGGAAAGGGGCTTTATTATCTTGCAGGACAGGAAGAGAATCTGGGAAAGACAAGAAAGCCTCTGGATTAGAACCAAGGGAAGCTGAGGCTTTTATGGCCTTTTTCCAGGGGTGGAATTTGAAGGGGATGTCTACATATGTCTGAGGGAGCTGACTGGGGTCTTCCCTGAGATAGCAGAAAAGGTGAAAAGAAATTGCACCCTGTGATGAGATGGAGAAGAAGAGAAGAGGTGGTCTCTGGGAAGATAAGGTGTTGCTCTAAGGGTTTCAGCCATATCAGATGGCCACCATAATTCAGCAATTCATACTAGGGCCAGAACCTATGATTGTGCATATTTCATTCATTTAAAAAGTCACTTGAAGAGAAAAAGGAAGTACTGAAAAAGACTGGCTGTGTCCTGGTGGCACTGAAGAAAACCATCTTTAAGATGCAGGATTCCTTATTTCCCCAGGACAAAGGCCCTGAGGAGTGAATAAATCACATGAGACGATTCCCTCAGAAGTGGAGTACTGTTGTGGCTCTGGAGGTCCCAGTCTTCAACCTGCTTCACTGTCCAGGTAGCCATCATGCAGGAACACAGGTTCATTATAGAAATTTCCTAGGGAAGAATAATCAAAGGAAACTTAGATCTTTCGTCGTGCTACCCTTCAGACCTAAAATTTTATCTTTATTAAGAAAAGAATTAACTTTTCTTAATAAACACAATTTACATAAACAAATACACATTCATCTCTTAATAAACAGAATGTGAATATATATAAATGTACATATATACACTTTTATATTTGTTTTACAAATGGAAACATTGAAAAAGCTTTAGTAATTTATTTTCCTCAATAATAATACACACATTTTTCTTGGCATTCAATATGTATTTGCTTACATTCATTCTAAATAAAAATATTATGTATTTTGATGTGAATGCCTAGTAGCATATGAATCCCCAGGATCAATAAGAAATCAGAAAGGGAGGCTGTAAACAGGCAGGTCACTATGAGTCTGATCTAGGAGTGAGAACCTGAACACTCTGTAGACTCTTCCTCAAATAAAGAAATAAGAAAAAAAAGGACACAAAGAAAGAAAGAAAGAAAGAAAGAAAGAAAGAAAGAAAGAAAGAAAGAAAGAAAGAAAGAAAGAAAGAAAGAAAAAGGTATGGATAAGACAAACTATAATCCAAAGCTTTAGAGGTTTGGCTACTCAAAATAGAGCTTCACATGCATTCAGATGAATACAACCATCCATTTTTTGTCTCACTGGGATACCAGAGAAGGCTGCAAACAACTTGGGAAGCTATGAAAATATTATAAGACTTACAAAGTGGCTAGTTAATCGCAACATTTTTCCAAACTCACAGGAACACAAGTCCACCACAGAAGCTCTCGTCTGTCATAACCTCTACCATTGTGGTTTGGAACATTATGGATGATGACAAACATTTTTTTAATTTTAAAGCAAAAAGAGTGGACACATACGGTCTTCCTGCTTGTGAACTGTAACCTTCTAGTCTAGTGTTTCTTCCACAAGGGTTTAAGCACAGCCTTTGGCATGAAGGCTTAAGAGAATGGTAGGAGGTCACAGAAATTATTGAGAGGACATTCTGGAAGTAATGATAAATTTAAAGAAAAGCAATTGATTTCACAATATTATAAAACTAAGTGAAGAAAATAAGAAATGACTTATAAGTGAGCCACAACTGGTACTTGTGAGATCTGAGTACTTAACTATCAAGTTCCAAGTTTTCAAATGTGACTTTATTAAAAAGGAAGATAGCCTGCTCAAGGCCTACAAAATACCTAGAAGTAGTGTAAGGAAGACATCAAACTGGAAGATGAAGATTGCAAATTGTATTCATGAGAGAAGAAGGTAGAAATGTGTGTTGCTCTGGAGAGTTCATGATGAGCAGTATTAAAAAAAAAAAAAAAAAAAAAAAACTTCTAATGTATTTGGCACAAGCTCTTACTGCATAGCTCAGAATCAGTGATCCTCCTGTTTTCATCCTCCCCATTGCTGGGATTCAGGTATGCGCCACCACGCCTGGACTCAGTCACCAGCTCAGTGCTCCTCAGAGAGGAGACGGGTAGTATGGGGGACTGGATATTGAACCCTGGTCCCTACGCTTGCCAAAGCAGGTGCTTAGTCCATTGAGCTCTATCACCAGCCTGATGAACAGCATTTTTAATAAAAGTGGATGGCAAATCTGTATAGACCCTGTGCCATACAGAAAACCCCTCACCTTTGGTTGGCTTGATATACCATGACACCCATATTTCTGCCTCGAATAGCTTTTGGTTTTTTCAACACTTAAAATCCAATAGGATTTTCACTTTCTAAACAATCAGTAACAGGATTCTGGCTGATCCTAAAGTCATCTTTCTACTCTAATATGTCTGTTCACCTTCCATTTTATAAAATAGCTTTTCTATTATTTTGAGTACCTCAACACATTCTTGCATGCTTGCACCTTACAGATGAACCTCAGGTCTTTGCCTCCAGTCTACCACCATGCCACCTGGAATGCGGCCAGTCTCTTCAGATCTCTCGCACCACAAATGTCAAGGACAAAAGCTGGTCGCAACATCCCAATAACAAAGATGTAAAATGCTGTATAGGTTGCTAAGTAGGTCCCTGTGCACCCCTGCCTTCTGGTCGGAATAAAGCAGCTGCTCCTGTGTCAAGCTCATCTGTTTGAAATATTTACTGTACGCAATCCTCACCTAGCTGCTAGGCCTTTGCCATAGAAACTGCCTTAGCGACTGAGATGAAAGCCAGCAGGAAGATGAGCAAACATTTGAAAGGACAGAAGCACCTTGGCAAAACTCCCTTTGTCCTGACAGGAAGAACTTCTGTATCTGAAACACTTGCAAGATGAGGGCCAGTTACCTAGACAGGAGCACAATCGAGTCTAATGTTCTTCCTGTCTTTGCCATCATCTTGATTTTCAGCAGAGAAGACCAGCTTCAAGATGCTAGTCTAAAGATATTCACCTTGATCTGTACTTCGGCACCAGCTGGAATTACAAGTATGAGAGCTTGTCGGGCTCTCCCTGCCCAACCCTGCCAGCTTCTGGCATAATAACTTGCAATAAACTCCTTCAGTTTCTGAGACAACCCATTCTTTCATTCAGTAATTTCATTTTATTGCATACACTTAAGGTATATAACATTGTGCTGTAGCACGCATAACAGAGAAGCTTCCGTAGGATGCGCCAGCCATTGCCAGGCGGTCAGCCCGGGGCTGAGAGTACAGCAGCACATAGCCCAACAAGGACCCCTGGGGCCAGGCCTTCATGCTGGCTGTGTCATATTTCAAGAACTACAGCCAGTGCTGCTCTCACTAGCGAGATCCCACCAAGTATTAGCATTTCTCCAGTGGTTTCCTTGTGAGCCCACAACCTACCTGATCGGATTTTTAAGAAAGCTCATTACAACTCCTTAGTTGTCATGGTTTCTTAAATTTTTGAACAAATGCCCCAGACAAGTTTTGATCTAAATGATCAAATCCTTCCTATTTTCCTGTCTCTCATAGGGTTTCTAACTTATTGACAGACAGACAGACAGACAGACAGACAGACAGACAGACAGACAGATTCAATGATGGCTTGCCAGGTTATTTTACAAATAATAAAATTTCCTCCATGTAGCTAAAATTTATGAGTTTGACAAATACATGCAGTCATATAACTATTACCACAATAAAGATGAAAGAATATTTCATTAATCCCCAAATTTCCTTATATTTCTTCTGTCCTACCCCCAGCATCAGACAACCACTAATTTGTTCTCTTTCCCTACAGTTTTGCCTCTTCCAGAATATCAGATGAATGGAATCACAGGTATTTCAGTCTGGCTTCTTAGCACAGTACATTTGAGATTTGGCCATGCGGTCCCATGTAATGAAAGGTCTTCTCACTAGAAACTAGCTCATTATCCATAGGCACCACAGTTTGTTTTTCTAGTAATTGAAGAATATTTGGGTTAGTTCTGGGCTTTGGCAAATGTGTGAAAGGCATCCATAGGGCCAACCAGATAGCTCAGCATACTAAAGTGCTTGCTTAGGCAGGGCGCAGTGGCTGAGGTTCGATCCCTGGTGCCAGGCTGGCAGCGTCCCCAGGACGCACTGAGACAGCAATTAAGACTGGGCGTAGTGATGTACACCTGTAATCCCAGCACTTGCGAGGCTGAAAACAGGAGAATCACTAAGAATCCAATCCACATAGCAAGGCCCTGTTGGGGCCAGGAAGTTAGCTCCGTGGCACAAGTGCCTGCCTGGCAAGTGCAAGGTCGTGAGTTTGAACCCTGGTCCCACCAAAAAAAAAAAAAAAAAAAAAAAAAACAAGGCCCTGTAGACCCTGTCCTAAACACATTTTAAAATATAAGTAAAATTTAAAAAAGAAAGCCATCTATAAGCATTCATGTACAGAGTTATCTGTGAAAATATGGTTTCATCTCCTTGAGTAAATAAGCAGATATGGGATTTCCAAGTCATATGGCAAATACATGCTCAGTGTTGCACGACTAATACATTTTAAATCACTCATTCATCACATTAAGAGTTGTTTCTCTACGTAATGGAATGAAGATGAGGCCAAGCACCAAAATAACTGATTCAAGCTACACATTTGAAACTAATAATTTCCATGACTTTAGGCAAGTTGTTTTATTGTTTTTTAAACTCATTTCCTTGTCTCAAAAAGATCGATTCCCATCATTTACAGGGATACTAGAGCATAAGCTTAGATATGAGAGAGCTTTATAAAATATGCTACTATATTTTCTTATAAGCTATTATGCTATGTTTGTTATTACATTTGATTACATGTATAATACAATTGATGGACTATACTGTATGGCATGTGCTGTGGGTGGCTGCCACAAAACAAAGCTGTAGGTACCCTCAGCCTTATGCTTGCACCTTTTGCCATTTAGAATATTAAATTCTGAACATGCTCCATTTTATTCAGTAGCCTTTAGCCACTTTTACTTAAAGTTAGATTAATTAAAATCAGATATGCATACTGTCACTCTATTCCCCATGGATAGGTACAACTAACACAATTGATTTAAAAAATAGGTCCAGTGACACCTACCTGATTTTGGGTGCACAGCACCCACATGCAGCTGGGTGACTACCTTAGTCATCAACAAAGATTATCAAGTATTCCTTTACTGCAGAAAAATGTAGGGAGTGCTTATCAAAAGGGAAGCTACTATGCCTTTGATCCTGTCAGCAAAGAATCCAGGAAAAAAATCTAGAACCAATTTATAATGCAGCATTAAGAACTTGCAATGATGACTACAATCTGTTTTGTTCTTGGGACTTTTAATCAGACCTATAAGCCTGACCCTTGCACACCCAGAGGCTATAAAGCTAAACCACAAACATCTACCCATCAATAATGAAATGGCCCTACACATCTTTGGCCCTCTGCTGTCTTGATCCAACCATGTCTGAGTCTTACTCTTGATCATCTCTCATCTATGATCTTATTCTTGCTCCTGTGGGCTTAGCATTTGCATTCAGTCCCCAGAAGACCATGGTGACTAATCAGTTTGCCGAAGCTTAATTGAATATAGGTCACTGACCTCTCCTCCTCACCCTGACCTACCTAATCCTCCATGGAAGGAAGAAATGCATAGTGGTGACACAAGGCCGGCAACTGCTATTCGCCTTATGTCACGGTTGTTGATCCTTGACAGTGGTCATGAATTCCGATGCCTTCAGGAGTGTGGTAAGCAGCATACAAGAAAGAAGGAAGCTGAGATCAACAGAGGGCGGTGGAAGGCTGAGGCAGCCTGACACACGCCAACATAGGAAGCTCTTATAGCAAAAATAAACACTCTGCAGGCAATCCGAGGCCTGGCAATTACAAAGAAGAAGTAGTGCTATCCCTTTTATGCTCCTGGGCCATTAAGTGAGTGGTTTTGTTCCACCACTTCCCGCCACAATGTGTTGCCTTGTTACAGCATCAGTGAGTCCAGCAGATCGAGGACTGGAACCCCCACAACTGTGATCCGTAGTAAGCCCATCCTCCTTATAAATTGATCAACTGGGTATTTCTTTATAGCTACAACATGCTGACTAATACATGACTCCAATACTAAATATATGGGACCTGTTGAATAAATCATAGTACATGCACACTGCAACATGCTTTGCAGCTAGCTATAAAACTAAAAACATAAGGAACGGTCTTTCGGTAAGCATGGAATGGATGGTAATATAATTTTAAAACGGAAAGATGCAAAATACTGCATATGACATAAGAAGCTACTTTGTATATGTTTTCTAAAACTGATAGAACAAAGGGAAATGGTGTGTCAGCACTATCACAAGGTGGTATAGAAGCAGGGCAGGAAAACTAGGAAAGAAAACGAGAATTCTAAGTGTGCCATTTTATATGCCTTTTTTGAATTAAATAATACACATTCTAAAATAAATCAAGGAAGGTGCAAAATTTCAGAGCAGTCAAATCTCAGGATTCGGAAGCAGAATTGAGGGTTGCAATTACCCTCGGGTTTGCAGGTCTCATCGGCTTTCTAAGGTTCACTCTGAGACTAAATAGGAACCACGTGCTGAGATTGAAAATGAGGATAAGCTGATTGCATTCACCTTCATAAAGACTAAGAACTAGTTACATTGTAATGAGCTGTGCAGGCCAGGTACTTCCACGGTGCATGGAGAGGTATTGATCACGTATTGTTCATCTTGGCTTACAGACTTGCCTCCCAAAGTGATTTTGATCACAGAGCAACTTTAAAAACTTTTCTCACGATTTCTAAAATCTCAGGAAACCAGGCCAACTTTTCCCTCCTTTTCATCATCTGACTCGCACGCAGAGCCCCTGAGGCAGCCACAATGAGCACACTGGTGTCAGCGACTCCAGGCTGACTCACCAGAAAACGTGCACCATTAACCTATGGAACATCTCTCTGCTGGGTGCTTCATTCTCGGTAGGACCATCTGCAGCGCATCCGCCAGGGTAGGAGCCCAGCCAGCCCCTCGTGCTTTTCCACGCCTCTCTACCCTGATGCCTGGCCAGAAGCAATTCAGATGCTAGAGAGCGAGCTGAATCAGCAGCGGAGTCCAAGCTCAGAAATGGCGCAGAAAATCCCCCGGTATTCAAAGGCATGCACCTGGGTTCTCTGCTCTCACTGCGCTACCTCTGAAAGCCCCCAAGCCCTAAGAAAATGATTCCTTGCTGTGACAAAACTGCCCCTAACTTTCGTTTTTTAAATTTCCTAAAAATTAAAATTCTACCAATTTTTGTTTGAATATATATAGGCTTTGCCACTTCATGTGCTGACTGGCCAACAAAAAGAACTTAATCTCTGTAAGTCTCATATTCTTATTTGTAATACATTTAGTTACAGATTGGGGGGATTATTTATTAATCTAGCTATGTGTTTATTTATTTGTGGTGCTGAGGAGCATACCTGTAGCCTTGGACATGCTAAGCAAGTGTTCGACCTTTGTTAGATAAGAGTTTAAATGATGAACTTTATGGCAGGTTTGTAAATAAGCATTCTGGTTTCACTCTTCAATCTGCCAAGAAAAATTAGCTCTTATTTGCATCACTAGTGAAATCGTCTCACTAGCAGCATCAGTCTCCAGCCCACCAGTAGTGACGGGGCAAAGAAAACACACACGCAAAAAAACAAAACAAACAAACAAAACAAAAAAAACAACGAACCATGGAACAGCGCCATTTAAGAACCCCCAGATCCTTCCAATTTAAGGGTGTCTTTGGGATAACAGTGTATTCTACGAAAACATTCATCCTGCTATGTCTCCACACCTCCTTTCCCCAAAGATGGTGTTATGGCTTGTGTCTAGCTGTCCCCCCAAAGCTTCATGTAAGTCATGGGGTTGACACAGGAGAAGCAGTGAGTGGCTTGAGGGGCGGGGCCAGAGGACTAGGGGCGGGGCTCGAGGGACTAGGCCAGAGAGGCACTAACTAAGGAACAACGCACTGTTAAGTTGGTAGCACAAGCAGCCTGCCCCCGGCCTGTGATCTCTCTGAGGTGTGGAGCAAGTGATCCTGGGCAAGGCTTAGGCACCCCAGCCTCTCTTCCAGACCCTGTAGCGCGGAGCAGCTGTGTCTGCAACTGGGGCAGAGAGGAGACATTTGGGGAAGACAGAGGCATTGACTCTCTCTCCTGAGCAAATAAGGCTCCAAGGTCTTGCTATGTAATTCAGGCTCCTTTAAACTATGAAACCTCAAGTAACTGTGAGCTAAATAAGCCTTTCCTTTCTTGATTTTGAGCATCAGGTATTTGTCCCAGCACTGAGAGAAGAGTTACTAAGACAGATGGATTCCTTGGAAGACAGGGTATCGAGGAAAGGGAAGAGAACTGTGGTAATGTCTCGGGTCCGCTGACCTCTGCTGCGGAGGGCATCCCCGCAGAAGCAAGTGGCAGGGCCCTTGTCTGGGCATGGTCATTCTACCATTGCTTACTGCTCAAATATTCAGTGACATATTTGTGACACTGCCAAGAGCTGTCTTGCTTGCTGGGCCTCGCTTCAGTGGACAAAGATTACTGTGACGTCTGGTCATCATTGCTTCCTTCTCTGTCCCAAGAAATTCTGCTTCCAGAGAATTTTTAGTGGCACTTCTTTCTGCTACCACTGAGAGCTCACAGGGACTTGCAGGTCCCCAACAAACCCCCTGGAGCTAAGTGTGGCTCCAGAGATAGCATGCTGGGCTATGTCCTGCTTCCTAAATATGCTGTCACTTCCTTGATCGTTAGAGCACCTGCATTAACAATCTTCACCCAGGAATTCAAAGAGAGAAGAGGGGCAAAGCCGTTGTTGCCACTTAGTTTCATTCAGTCTAACACTCTCCTCTCTCTGGTCCGCCCTGGAACGGTAGGTCAAAAGCAAGTACCAAAACCTTTGCTGTCCTCCCACAAGGCTGTCTGCATGCACTCATCTTTCCTTTGGAAGGGAAATTCCGAGGTCACACCCCTGTTCCAAATGTAGACTTGCTTCTGGGGCCATAAGGACCAACAGGGAACAAGAAGAGAAACTGCTTCATTGATAAAGGAAGTGTCAAAGTACAGTATCTTCATTATCTCTGTGAAGAATTTAGGGTTGTGCCAGGCACAGAACACAGAACACAAACACAGCTAATGCCAGAGGCTACCAATCACATTCCATATTCATTCAAGAAAAAGATATCTCCTTTGCCAGGCTTTTAAAAACTGGGCCAGTTATCAAAAAGCTACGTGTTTATGGCAGTCAGACCTCTTTTTATTGATATAAAAGGTAAGCAGAAGTTCTATGTGTCTGCTACACATACTGGGTATGATTACTGACCCAAGTGTGCACCCAAATAAGTTTATTTTCTTATTGCCCGTAGCCCTCCAGGAAAATCTGCCTATGGAAAAATTTTGCAATCATTTGTTCATTGATTAATGCAACAGTTATTGTATGTTTAAGGATCATGAGCACAATATAGTCCCCATGCCTCTTGCATGTAAGACAAAGACTCATTATAAAAGCTCTTCAAAGAGCTTTTATAATTCAGTAAGTCAGAATGAAGCAACACCAAATCATACCGTGTATACAAAAAACTCTCATACACGAACACACATAGGGTTGATCACCAAAATATTATAAATTAAATTCCTCAGACATTAATTTTCAAGGTGGTATGGTGACTGATTCTATGCCAGTTTCAGCTGAACAATGAAAACATTCAATCTAAAGAACACCAATATGGTAATATTGCTAATTAAAGGATCCAGATGAGCCAAGTTTTGAACTTTTCATGCCTAATAAGGAAGGAGAGAGGTGGGCATATCATGTGTGCAGAGAAAATGGTTCCAGTGGCACTGTTCAAAGTGTGTGACTATGTCCCCCTGCTGTAGGAGAATGTGGAGGACTTCCAGGGAGAATCTTCTTGAAGGAGGAGCAGTTGTCTCCATTTTGGCTGATCTTGACCCTATTTCCATGTGTACAGAACTGGCTAGGACTTTTCCTAATCCCTTCAGTGGGCTTTAAGCAATACACAATGGACCAGCCAAGGTGCTAGTAGAAGTCTTTGCAGGTGGAGTCCTGTTTCCCTGATCCCCACCTCCTGCTCCCTTGCATGAGCCTGAACAAGGTGAGATGAAGAGCCAGTGCTCCACACTGTTGGCTGGGATGGAGCCTCAACCTAGAGGCTATGCTTCTTGGGGCTTCAGAGGTTATCCATCAGAGCTGAAACATCAACCCAAAACACTAAACACTACCTTAATTATGTTACGAAGATTACTCTTTCTGTATATCCTCTGCATATCACAGAGGTGAATGCAGGCCTCCTACCCAGCCTGACCCCTGGAATGCACCTACTTCCTGTCATCCACGCAATCCCTCATTCTCAAGCCATTCATTTCTTCCTGAAGGAACAAAGCCTGGGATCAGCCCCAGGTTGAAACCTTTGTTCCAGATAGCCATCATCATGACTGGTCTTCAGACCCCTTGGTTGCCCATAAGTACACAAATGCATTAGTGTCATTCTCACTGTGCATTGAACTGGGTATGTTAGATTGGGATGAGCTTGACAGGATTCCAATAATTTATCCATTGGATTACCAATATAAAGTCAAGGGAACATAGACAGCTGGCATCTAACCCCAAGCTTGTTACATCCTCATACTTTGCCCATTCAGCATATACTTACTGAGTACTTATTTTGTACAAGTCACTATGTCATGCAGAGCCTAGGACAAAGCCATGACACAGCAGGGGAAGGGAGCATCCCCTGTTCGGAGCTTATCATTTCATGGATCAGAATATCTTTCTCTGATCAGCCATTCCATTGTATGTGTTGACTATTCACAAAGCCTAAATTTGTGGAAAATTTCAAATAACTGTGGAAAATCTATGTAAAACAGATGTACATTACCCTAGAGCAACCAGTTTCCAAAAGCATCCAGCAGCTTCTAACAGCTTCCTTTGTGTTTCTATTTTGCCTTTTTCACAAGTGATTCACCCTCAGCTGATCTTTTTCTCCTTCATTTCAAGTCCTGTTTATCAGAGTCTTTCCACCATGAAAAAAAAAAAAAAAAAATGGATAGCTCTTGTGAAAAGGTCAAAATAAAACTTTCAATAGAACATCAATGTTGAGTCTGTCTTCACCGAATAAATAATTTCTAATAAAACTTTCTATTTGTAGCCTGACTTTTTCTAGAAAGCCATTTTGAAGCAATAACCTATGCCCTGCAGTCAGCTTCTAGGGAGATTGGAAAAATTCAGTGAAATCTGGTGGGACAGCTTCACACTCAGAGCTGGAGCTGGCTTCCTGTGTATCGGTCCCACTAAAGTTATACCCGAAGGACAGGGAGGCGTAGGCTCATGCTAAGGGACCGGCTTTGCCCTGCCTTTGTCCTGGGGTCCTATGGACTTTCACCTCACCCCCATCCTCTTAGGAACTGGCACCACTGAGGTCACTGTTCCTCCCGCTTCAGTTCCATCCATGTCTTTGAATTCAGTCTACCTCTGTCCCTACCCAAAAGTGTTCTATGGGTGGTTGACAATCACCTCTGGGGTATGGGAACCTTGACCAGTAGTCTTTTTCTGACCATGGCTTCAATACTCACACTGGCTGCTTTTAAACTACTACTGGCCTACCATTACCAACTCTGGGTAGGAAAGATGGGGACAACCAGAGGCTCAGAGCCGCAGTGCCAGTCACACCTCCCTACCGCTCTCTCCTCCTTCTAGACAGCAGGTAAGGCAACTGGTGACCCACACTATTGTTTCCTGTCCGAGAAGAAAGCATCTTCTCCCTGCGCTGGGGCTGGGGCTGGCTGTCCTGGTTTCCTTCACATTGCCCTGGTTCCCACAAGGAATCCACCTGCTTTCTTTCTCCCCGCGCCTTTCAGCCTACACGTTGACCTCGTCCACCTTTTCTCTTACTTTGACTACTCTTTCCTCATCACCCACAGATTTCATTGTTCGTTTGAGCCGTGTAGCTATAGCTGATTTATTTCACTTCTTTTTTCATGCTGGACCCCTAGGGGTGGGACGCTACGCCTGCAGCCCTGGTTCAGCCCTGGATATGGGGCGGCTGCAGCAGATAAGACGCCAGCAGCCGGTGACCTCTGCTCCCATTTCCTAGTGGTATGAAGCCCTTCTAGGAGGTTATTCTTCACATCAAACATCTTCCCAAGCCCAGGAGTAGACAAGCAAAGCACAATCTGAAGTCCTGAGGATACTGCCGCCTTCTCCTCAGTGCAGCTAAGAATTCACAATATGTCAACTACAATCCTGCACCAGCAGCTTTGCTCTGATGAAGCGGCTGCTGGCTGCAATATTTCATAGGAAGCCATTAGTGCTGATGCTCAGCTTCATGGCTGTAGGCATGGGAAGATTAAGTGGAAAGAGCTGGGAATTTATTCCAATACCTAAAGAACTACAGTGCAAAAATAACAGTAAGCATGTTTTTAAAAGAGGGCCGGTTTTAGGTCATTTTCAATTTATTGTAGAACCTGAATTTTAATGAACAGGAAGGTTTCTAAAGTCAGACAAAGAGGGAAGTGTTTTTACCTGAGAATATTAACCTTGCTAAGCGTGAGGAAGTTTTCTGTCTTTGCCTGATGTCTTCCCTGCTGCTACCTATCGCACCCCCACCTCTGTGCCCTTGGGTTAACCTTTATTTCACCAGGCAACAGCTGATTGCAAATGCCAGGAAGACGAGGAGGTGGGTACAAAGAAACATGCTTCGCTCTAATTGCTAAATCTCTGGGGTTTTTTTTGTTGTTGTTTGCTCATCTTTAGTAGCTTTTTATTATGACTTGACTTCAAATGAGCAGAACCGTTGCAACACTAATGCTATAAAAACTCTTATAAATACTATACCCAAATTAATTAACTCTGTGTGTGTGTGTGTGTGTCTGTGTTTATCTTTTCACTTGTTTACCAGGTGGTTTCCCTTTTGATAACATGGGCTTTTGCCACTGCTGTGGTTTATTGTAGGTTGTGTCTGCCAAAGACTCATGTGCAGCTCTTGGTCCCCAGGTAGCAGGGGAGGTGATGCGCCCCTTAGCAGTGGCCCGAGTGAGAAGTCTTCAGGTCGCAGGGCTGTGTGTTGCCAAAGGACTGTGAGGCTCTCCTCTTTTCCTCTCTTCTCTGCTTCCCAGATAGAGATGTGGCTTGCTCTGTCCTGAGCTCCTGCCACAACGTGCTCCCATGACTAAAGGCCCAAGCCAGGGGAGCCACTCAGTCTGTTCTTAGACTCCAGCCTTCACAGCCAAGAGTTCATATGACCCTCTATTACTGCATGCAAGGCTGGGTCAGACATTTTATTATAGTGTTGTAAAGCTCACAGGCGCAGCTGTTCTTGCGCCCTAATTTTAGTTATGGCTTTCTTCTTAGTGACTACAATAGAACTAAAGGGAAGCCGTGCTGACCCATAATATGCAGCTCTTGGTTTAGAATCTAGATGAGATCACACTGTAAAAGGCCATTACATATGAAGAAATGGTGGGTAGTGTGCCAAACTTGAAAAGAAAACAAAATCCTACCTGACAAAATTGAAAGAGAGAATCTCCTACATCATAGGAGAACTAGTCAGATCATCGGGACAAACTAATTTGATTATGGGCTACCCATAAAGAATTAAGTAAGCTCAGGCTTTTGTAGGTAAATAGATACAACTATAGACCATACTCATAGTTGAAATAAATCAGACCCACATGTGCAAACATATTGTCTTGCTAAGGTGAAAATCTGAAAGAATAAACAAAATCTGAAAGGTACAAAAAATACTATGAAAATAAAAGAATCTGTTCAATGGGAAGGAAAACTGGAACAAAAGAAAGAAAGGAAAAAGATATTCTCATGTGTACAGGCAGGATGGCTTGGATAACTGTACTGCTGATTTCTGCTGGTTTGTTGAAAGGAACAGCTGATGCTTAGTTTTTTTGGTTTTCTCTTTAATTTATTCTCTCTTTTTAAAATGTATTTGCTACAGAGTCTCATTACACAGTTCATACTCATAGTGACTCTCCTGTTTTCAGCCTTCCTGGCACTGGGGTTCTAGGCGTGCACCGCCACACCCCAACTCTGGCCAGCTCAGCTGACCCTGGGGGCAGGACTGGCATGACGTGTAGAGCTAGGGATGGAACCGTGGTCCCCAGGCACTTTAGTCTGCTGAGCTATCTTACCGGCCCATCATTGTCTTAGCAGAGCTTAAGAGATACCGTTTAATCTTTGATGAAATTCAACATCTGCTTCTATATTTTGAGGCAAATGAGGAGAAAGTAGTGTTTTATAAATGTTACCTAATGGAAGTCCAATAAAACTTTTACTGAAGGATGAACTCTCGCGTGCACATAAAGATCAGGAAGATGATACTGATACCCATCCAAGGAAAATGATAAGAAACACGTAAAGGCATATTTTCATCCTGGAAGCATTAAATCAAAAGCTAATTACTCAGATGATGGGATTTTTTTCCCTCAGAGAGCTCTAAAGAGACTTTACAGAGAAAAAAAAAAAACCTTATAAGAAATAATAAGACAAACCATCACATAATTCAGCAGTATGCACACTTGTGCATACACACTAAAGGAGATGAGATCACCACGCTCAAGAGCTGCCTGCACCCCCACATTCCCTGAAGTGTAATTCACAGCTGTCAAAATATGGAAACAACTCCCCAAAAGTGATAGAGAAGCATAATGGTTATTATTCAATTTTTTTGAAGAGAATCAATCCTGTCACTTGTAACAACACGGGTGAACTGGGGGGAAATTACGCCAAGCTATACAAGCGAGGGACAGAAGGATGAAGACAGGACTCCACTTAGATGAGGGATCCATAGCAGTGAAGCTCATACAAGCAAAGACCATAGAGTGGCGGCCTGGAGGGAGAGAGGGGTGGCTGGTATAGTGTGTGCATAAGTGTCCCCGCAAAAGCCTCAAGCAGTCATGGGGCGGCTTCTAGTATTTATAATTGATTATTGTGGAAGTGGATGCTGCACCTGCCCTGGGGCAGATGACTTGCATGTCAATGAGAAGGAAGAAAAGTTAGCTGTGTACCTGGAAATGTATGCTTGTGTAGGGAGTGCACATCTGCACAGATATAGACAGATGACAGATGGATAGATAGATGATAAATACATGATAGGTAGATAGATAGATAGATAGATAGATAGATAGATAGACAGACAGACAGATGATAGAGACAGACAGACAGACAGACAGACAGACAGACAGACAGACAAAGGTACATAGAAAAATGAGTTGCCTTTTTACTGCATTAGCCCTGCTCATTGGCGCAGTGGTACATGTCTGTAATCCCAGTGCTGGGGAGGCTAAAAACAGAAGGATCACTACTAGTTCAAGCTGCATAGTGAGACTCTGTACAAAAAATACATTTAAAATGCATAGATTAAATAACGCAATATGTGAATAAAAATGAGTGTGACAAGTACGCTAGAAGAAAATATCAGAGAACACATTCAAACACCTTAAGGTAAGAAGACCACCAAAGTACAGTGGTGCTTATTTTAAGCCTTGACCATGCAGGAGACTGGGACAGGAGGGTTTCATACTATCTCGAAAATGGAAGAAGTAGGTTTGTGCTTTTTAAGACCATGGAAATGTTCTTGTATAGACTTAAGCCATGTTTATATAAAAAAAGATAAAAAGATACATGAAAAGGAAGTGATTTTTCGCAACATGTATGAACTGGTGTAGTTGCTTCTCAATGGATAGAGCAATGCTACGTGATTAATAACGAATAGGAAGGTTTCCTTCTCTTTTTTCTTCTTTTTTTTTTTTTGCTGTTGGATTGTTTGAAATTTTAAGGGCTGTTTTAAATGTGTTATTTTGAAATTCTAACCAAATATAAGCAACTTTATATATTTCAATGATAATTTCAATTCTGGATATTCACTTGTATTTTATCATCTTCAAGCATTGCAGTTTTGTTCAAATAAACCAAAAGAGACTCTAGAGGGTGTTTTTGTTCTACCTGAAAATTTGATAGGTGAGTGTCCATCTACCTAAAATGATGAGCAGCCCACCTCAAAGAAACACAGCCGCCTGGAAGCACGGGTCTTAGAAAGCTCACTGATTAAAAACTTAATTTGGACGTGTTGCCAGCCTAATGTAATCCGAGTACTTTCCTGTGTGTTTTATTATGTCTTCCTCACCTCAGCCCTATCTGGCCCCTGTGTCATCTCTACTGCGCAGATGGAGAAAATGGAGCTTGGAGAGTTTATGGAATCGACTTCCCCAAGGAGATAGTTCAGTTGGAGAAGAAGCCCAGATTGGAACCCTGTCTCCTCCCACTGCTTTCCACTTCACCACGCTGTCTCCCACACGGCCCTAGGTGCAAAGCCTTTCAACAAGAGCCAGTCCTAGTAGCAGCATTTCAGTTCATTTCCCCCATTATTATTTATTTGCTGAGTGCTACACAGCATTTACCAAAGAGCCTCATCCCCAGGGAAGCTGTCACACTAGGCTGCCCACATAGGCTGTGTGATTTCAAGTTGGTCCCACGGTGCCCCAGAAGAATGTCAGTGGTTCCATTAACTGAGATGACATGACATAAAATGCCAATGACGCATGGCCAAAAGTCTACCAGAACGCAAGGGAACACTAATGATACATAGGCTAGGGACTTGAAAGTTTTCAGAGGAAACAGCCTTCCTTGGAGTTCTGCAAATCAGTCGGTGCTTGGCCTTCAAGAAAATAACAACTCCAAGACCACGGACAGACAGTGTGTTCTCATGGAAGCCAGTCCTGTGGCCATAAGGAAACATAACAGGTCTGGGGAAGCTCCTAATGGCAGAGAAACACCACAAACCTCAAAAGAATGACCTGCCACCCAAAGAGAAAGCCAAGGATTTCGAAACATCTTTGAATAACTTTTGTTCTGTCATAGTTTTCATTTTTCCATTTATGATTTTTTCGAATTTTTTAAAAAAATCCTTTACTCACACTTTCAAAATTTATGCTTGGGATGCTACAATATGTTTGGAGTCAAGTTTTCACAAAATAACTGAGAACTGTATGAAATGGAATGAAGAATGAATTGTCCAATTTAAAGTATCGAGGCTCAACCAAGGAAAACAAATGTAATTGATGGGACAAAACTGCTTCACACTGAGGTCAGATAACGCTTCCACCATAGTGTCATAATATTTCATCTTTATGCATGAGGGGAGAAATAAATTCTGGACTTCCTACAGCTAACAGAAACAACTGCTTAGCACATCTGCCCAAACTCTCAGCATTAATATGCATATTGTTATCCATAACAGCCAATTAATGTATCACAGTTGGCAAGCACAATTTAATAGTTATACGTGGAACCTTGTGCCCAAGGTGCAGAGGGCAAAATTGATTATGTACAACACCACAAAACAAGTCCCCCAAATGCCTAAAACATGCACTTGTACCACCAAATAAAGTGTGGAAGATATTTTCAATAACTAGAATTTTTAAAGCAGCTTTTAAAACTGAACTTTTAAATCACTTACATTTCAAAGGAGAAATCACAATAGAAATGAGATAACACCAAGAACTGCGTGGTCTCTCTCCCAGTGCAGGCCTCTGAGAAGAATCTTGTGTTAGTCATGTACCCATCACTAGGAATCTCAGGCAATGAGTTCCCCACCCCTGGGAAATTTCCATCCAGGGTACAACTTAATGAGAGTAAGGACAATGGGCCAGTTTCTAGGACCAAACTGTAGTTCTCACAGCCACCTGGCCATGGACAAATAACAGCTTCCTTGGCCCTCGGCTGGCTCCTATAACATAAGATTAAAGTAACTCTACTGAAGATTTTTATGATAATCTAATAAATGAGAACTGGGCGTGATATAGAGTAATTACTACAAAGCACCTTCCTCTCCTTTGCCTGCTATCAGGACAGCAGTAAATACAAGTAGGCAGTGTTGAGGGAAAGGGAATCCTATATATCATCCTGAAGTTATATTTTCAGGCTGCTCTTTTCTTTGATTACAGTACAACTCAATGCTCTATTTTAGTTCTGCTCAATTAAAATGTATCACCTTTCTTCCATTTGACGCCACCACAGTGCCTCTAGAACTTGGTCGCATTGCCTGGAATGATGTCTTTACCTGTAGGGCCTCTTGCGGTGAGAGTCAAAAGAGAGAAAAAAAAATTGGACAAATCTATGTTCACTCCGTTCTACAAGCTTCCTCAGCAACATACAGTTGCTGCATGAAAGATTCAGCCCATTTGTAAATAACAAACTGCATTGTACTTGAGCAGAATTCAGAAGGGAATCTGATAAAGGTACCTCGGCATCGCGTGATACTTTGCAGCATGTATCCTTTCGTTTAAGAGTAACATCTCCCGCCTGAGGGAGAGGGTGGCGGTGGCGGTGGCGGTGGCGGTGGCGGGATTTTTTTCATTTTTCTTTGCCAAGCTGCAAGAGGAATATCCACAGCTTCTGGAAGGTGAATTCTTTCATTCTCCTCACGTGGCCCAGGAAGGGCTGGGTCCCTCTTCTGCCCGGTGGTAGATGGTAGTGTGTTATTTCTGCTCCCTAGGGGTGGCGTGTTGGAGTAGCCCTGTGCATCATCTGTGTTCATCTATTATTACTGTTCTCCATGCTTGGGAGGAGGAGTGACTCATCTGACAGCCCAAAGGAAATCCGGAACAGAGAAGCAGGTTCTGGGCCTTCCCATCTGTCCTGTAAATTCAGATTTATTCCTATTTGTTTTCTGTCTCTGTCTCTGTCTCTGTCTTTTTTTCTCTCCTTTCTCTCTCTCTCTCTCTCTCTCTCTCTCTCTCTCTCTCTCTCTCTCTGTCTCTGTCTTTATCTTTCTCTCTTTTCTCTCTGTCTCTGCCTCTCTGCTTAACCCCTTGTAATTTTTTTGCACACAGGCACATGAGTAAAGAAGTCTTTCCCTATCTTATTTTTCTAGCTGGTTTCATTTTACGATGGGAGACAAGGAGGAGATCCCTCTAGCTTTTCTAGTTCAGCCAGAGACCTCGCATTTTGATGATGGAAGAAACTTTGTTGGCCACTGATAAAAGTGATTTTAGTTCCTTGTGAGCTCAAATTGCTACAAACAGTGAAAGAAAAAGGATGAGTCTAATGCCCCGGCACCTTTAATATATATGCGCGCACACACACACACACACACACACACACACACACACATTTCATATTTGGAAGTATTGAACAGTTTATGCAAACTGAATTTTTTCCCCATACATAAATATGTAACTGAAATGTTGAGAGGCCGAATTAATAAGCAGTCTCCCCATAATAGCATTTCCTGGGATGGTAATTTTATGAATTCAAGATGTCATTAGACTTAGATTCAATTACTCTTGTAATTTTTGATGATTCACATAACACACAAGAAAGAAGTTTTCCTAAACCTAGCCAGACTGGTAATAACATTTCTTAAGGAAATATCAGAAGTAAAATTCTATATTCTAAAAAATCTATAGCAGAAACAATGGGCTGATTCTCAGGCTGAGGCTAGGAAGCAATGTGCCCAAGGAAGGGAAGACACGAACCACAGGGAGGCTTTTAAGCAAAATGTAGGGGCCAGGGAGATAGCTCCGTGGCGCAAGTGCCTGCCTGGCAAGTGCAAAGTTGTGAGTTTGAACCCTGGTCCCACAAAAGAAAAAAATATATATTTCTGCCTTAGGTCCTCCTTAAGAATAATAGATTAAAAAGAAGCTATGCAGTTGAATCAGAGGTAATGGGAATGCCCCCTAAGGGAACAATTTTTTCAGAGTAATCTGATGCTTTTTACTGAGTAACGCAGAAGAGCTCAGGTATGTAGGAGAACACCCATCTACACGGGGTGACCCTCTTCCTGGAAAGGCTGTGCGCACGGTGCACCAGAGCTTTGATTAATTACTTTCCCTGTGTTCTCTTGTATTAACTAATTGTGCCATGAGGACTGGGGACTAATTTAACCAAGAGCATTTCTTTGATTTTTACTGAAGTACTGAGGTGAGGTGAACAGCGGAGAAAAGAAAACAGACTATCCCAGTGAGCCTCTCTCCTGCTTTCGCAATGTGGCATCACCCAAATCCCTGGACTTTCACCCCCACCCCTGGGATGAGAATCCAACCTGGACTGTATCCTTTGTAAGCTATTAGGTCTGCACATCACTCTGTGAAAAAGGAAATGAGAACTTCAGAAAAAAATAAAATGAAGTGAGCAGATATCTTACTACCTCCAGGAGTCCAAATTGGTTAGACTAGTTGGAGGATATGAAAATTAGCTTAATTAATAAGCAACCTAGAGAGAGAAGTTCATTTGGGGTAAAGGACCATTCCAACTGGAATCAGGCCGGGCTTACTCTTTTAATATAGACCGACTGGAAAATTTGGGGGACTACATGCACCTTACGTAGGCTGAAGGATAGTAAGCTGCATGAGCTCACACAGAAATGGACCAGGGCATAGCTCTGCACACTGGTACCCCGACTGCCTCTGCCAGCCCCTATGGCCTCTGTCTCTTTACTTGTCGTGCAGTGTCACTCTTGGGTTAGAACCAGTTGACCAAGCATCTGGCTCACTCTGGAAGTTGCCCATGAGTGGGTTCATTTGCTTCTTCAAGCCACCCAGCTCACCTGAAGGTGCAGAGGCCCCAGCACAGATCTGCTCACTGGGACTTTCCACAGAACCTGGATGAGCGCAGGCACAAAGGAGGTCAATGGCTCCCCTTGTGGCACGGGACTCCCCACGGCATGCAGAGAGACAGCAAATCCTTACTCTGACTCCAAAGTGCCCCTCACTCCCGTCTGCCTACCCTTCAGCTTTGTTTCCCTCCTTACACCCACCAATCTGACACTAAGTTCTAGGTTCTTGTGGAGTCTGAATGAGGGACACCTCTCTCAATTGGGAATTTTGAAAATGGAATTCTGTCTTGCAGCAAAATCTTTCTCTTTTTTCCCCCATCACTTCTATTAAATCACTACTGACTTATCTGAACTATTCTCTATTCTGGGAGCTTCACACTGAAATCAAAGACTGGGATCCAGACTTTCTTGGGCACTGCTGCAATAACTGTATTCCCCTAGTTGCAGCAATACTTTGAATAGCTACCCTGAAGGTCCAGGCAATGCCTGCTTCACAGCTCAAACCAGTAGAGCCTGGTACATACTTGGCCACCTAATTTTCCTGAGCTCTAGAGTGAATGAATGAAGGAAGGAAGGAAGGAACGAATGAATCAATCAATCAATTAATTAATTAATTTAATGAATAATTTTTTTTCCCTTAGTAACTGGCTCTCTGCTAGCATAAGTTATGTAGACAAAGCAGCACATGCCTCTAATCCCAACTTTAGGTGACCAAGACAGCCATCAAAAGGTCAAATGTAGTCTGGACAATTTAACAGAACTCTGTAAAAAAATAATGACAACGAATAAGTAAATAAAAAGGTTGGGGCTATCGCTCTGTGGAAAGGCATTAGATTGACCCGTACCTCAAAAAAAGAATGAAAGGAAAGGAAGAGAAAAAAAAAGGAAGGGAGCGGGAGGGGGGAGTAGGGAGGGAGGAAAAAAGAACAGGAATGAGAAAGAGAAAGATAGCAAGAGAGAAAAAAGGGCCCAGGTGTTGGCTCAGTGGCATAAGTACCTGCCTGGCAAGCACAAGTTCCTCAGTTCAATCCCTGGTGAGGAGAAAGAGAGAGAATTCTAGAAAGTTTTTAAATTCTTATCCTTATCCTTTGAAGAAGTAAGCTGTCCATTTTAATCTGCTTTCGTGCCGGCTAAATATTGTTCTAGCAGCTAAAAATCAGGAGCAAAATTCTTTATATAATGGAAGAATGTGGTACTGAGAAAGTAATGCCACACCTGATGCAACCCTGACTTACAGGGCTCTTCTGCACCTTCCTTCCTGCAGGGCTCATCACAAAGCTTTTAGTGGCATGCCTGGTACCCTGTAGGCACTTAATAGAGGCCAGCTGAGGGGGTAAGTGCATAAAATATTTCTTGTTCAGAAAACGCACTTCTAATAAAATTGGCAAACATACACTCCTTACTCATAGATCGAGAAAGAGGAATAAGTTCAAACACTTGAAAGGTTTGCCTTGGACAGTTATTAACCACTGCTCAAGGACTTACATGATTTCATTGGCTTAGCAATCAATGTAGTATAATTTTAATTTTTTTTTACATTTTTACACGTGTGATGTTAAGAACATAGTGCCTCAATTTTCAATTGTTTTCTTTTTTCTCCTAGCTTCCTTATAGTCAAGTAAAAAAGGCCTAGCTGATGAGCCATTTATGTGTTTCCTGTGTCTTTTCAAAGAGTTGAGAGAATCATGAGATACACATGACCATTTTTCATTTTTTTCTTTGTAAAACTTCTCCGTAAACACCCAAGAGTGCTTGCTACATAGATTATATTTCTTGTTTGTCCTTCATTTCTAATCCTCAGAAAATATGAGTCTAATCAAAGATTATCAAATTCTTTTGATAGTCTAGGAATCAAGTGATCACAACTCAAGAATTCAGATGTCACCAAAGGAGCAGTATATGGTATTGGTCAGCTTTTTAATCACTGGAACATAATATCCACAGCCATAACTTAAAGGAGGAAAGAGGTCATTTGGTTCACGGTTTCAGGAAATTCAGTTCCTAGTAAGCTGGTTCTGGTGCAGAGGCATCAGGTAGAAGAGTATGGCCAAGCAAAGAGCTTTGTTTCACTCCAGCAGGCAAGCAGAGTAGGGAGCAGTGTCAGAGAGGGAAGGCCACGCAACCCGATAGAGGGCCCACTCAGATACACCCAGAAGTTGCTCCACTAACCCCTGGGCAAATCCTAAACCAACCAAGTTGACACAAGCTTAGCCTTCACAGGAGTAATCCAGTGAAACTTATCCTTTAAGGGAGCTGAGTAAAACTTCCAAAGTGTAAAGAACAGAATGATACATGAGTCCACGCTTAACTTAAAATGCGAAGTAGACATTAACATCAGTGGGAGCTGTGCAGATAATTCTTTTCTAGAAGGTGTGAGTTCTCCAGAATCTTTTGGGTTCACCTTGAGTTTATTTTACCATTACCTGATACCCTAGTTATGAACTGAAAAAAAAAAAAAGATTAATCTCCTGAATTCAGAAAGATGTGGTAGAGAGCTAACTATGTCATGCACTGCTAAAAATAAAGAAAATAAATCATAAAGAAATGAAAAATGCACACCATGATGTAGCCAGAGCACTAAGAAGAAAAAAAAATCTATTTATGACCCTTGCAATGCTCAAGAAGAAGAAATCCTTTGTACTTTATCCAATGGAAGTTACACATGATCTAAATCTATGTTTACAGCACTGATATGTCTTTCAAATATCACTGTGCTATAAAAGATTTTAAGAATTTGGATTTCTGTCACACAGAATAGATAGTAAACTATAGTTATATAACTCTTTTTGTAAGAACAGAACATTTCATATATTGACTCTCCCCTACAGCAAACCTCTAGAAAATTCAACATATATATTTCACATGAAAGGATACTAAGAAGACAAGAAAAAATGGTGACCTGGATGGCTGGAGTCATCCAATTATTTTTTTCCTTTTCCACCACCTAGATCCTCCCAAAACGAATCTCCCTCTGGTTAGCAGTGTGGTACAGAGAAAAATATATCACTTTTTTGCCAATGTCATTTTACTTCAGTTTGGTGCTAAGCTACAACCTTTCTGCACTAGGGAACTGAGTTTCTGTGAAGAGAAAATGAATTCATTCTCTTGCTAAGAGATGAATGAGCAAAGAGAATGAAGCCATGGATGTCTCCACCTCAAATACCCAGCCATGTGCTAGTGGGCCCTTGGGGTCCATGTGAACCCAGAACGTACCGCATGTATGGCCCAAGCGAACCTGGCCATACCTGCCTGTATCCTAAGTGCATGTCCTCATCTTCAGGTGAGACTTTGGTGCCTTTTGACATGAGTAGTACCTACAGAACTGGGCCTTTCTTTCATGGCAATGTGGGCCAAGTGCTTCTCGTGTTCTAGTGGAGAAAGAAACAGTATTTATTATTATTGTTTTATAGCTACTCGGTTTGGGAAAATCTGAAGTTTAGACAGAACTTAAAGCACAAATGAATATTAGAGGGATATGTATTTCCCCTGACTTCTGGTTCCCACGAGTATGAAGTTTCACAAAATTCTTCACGTCTCTGTCCCAAACCTCAGCGACTTTCTCTGGAAGCAAATCAGGTTATTTGCTAGTGGGGAGCACCACTGGTTTTGCCTGGAGTTAAACAATCAAAAGCTTCCAGAGTAACGTTTGTTGTCTTTTTCCTTCCGTGTCTGTCATGGCCCTCTGTGAGGCAATGATTACAGTTTTTTAAAATTGTTTTTAGTAGAGGATCTACAGGGTCTACAGTGTCTCGCTACACAGACCGGACTCAGTCATCCTGCTGTTTTCAGTCTCCCAAGTGCTAGGATTACAGGCATATACCACCACGCCCATTCTCACCCCAACGTCAAGGCCAGCATGGCACACCCGGGATCTAACCCCAGCAGCTGCACTCTAAGCAAGTGCTGTAGTCTACTGAGGTATCTGTCATATATGTCATATCTGTGTTTGTGTGTGTGTGTGTTAATACATATTGTCCTCCCAAATTCAAAGGGAAGCATCTGAGAAGAAGCCAGTTAGAATATGCCTCTGATCTCCATGTCCTGGAGCACACGACACAAGTCTAGACACAACGCATGCAAATCCAAGAGAACGAATGGGCGCATTTCACGGAAGCAAGCTGCTATGACACGGTTAGCATGATCTACTTAGCATCTCAAGCCAGCAGGAAAGTATCCAGGGACAGAGAACAGAGTTTGGGAGTGGAGGTTTTCCCCAATGTGACCTAAGAAACTCCATGGCTGGTATGATTGAAAGAAAAGAAATCAGATGGACCAGAAATTCACCCAAGTAGACCCTGAAGATTACTTTAACTTCTGAAGAGAAAAAAGGAATCAAGGTAAATTCAGGGCAAGAGAAGTTCGGTTATACTCAGTGTTGAACCTTCAGAAAATGCAAGTGGCCTCTATAGGAGCAACGCCAGTAGGAAATGTGTGTATATTTATGCAAGGGGGGATGAGAGAGGTTTACAGGACCAGCGGTATGAGAGTGCACAAGGGCTGTGTGCATGCCAGAGACCCAAGATCCAGCAGCTGATGAGCCTAGGACGCTGGTAGGTGAAGAGCAAGAGTGACCAAGGTCGCAACACCAGCCCAAGTGGAAGGCCTGCAAGCCCAGTGGAGAGCTGCCAGTATGAGTCTGCACCAGAGACTGGAGAAACTGAGTCTGGTACTCAAAGGGGGCAGCAGCGAAATAACGCGCTTTGGCAAGCAGATTGCAGCTTTTCAAAATCGCACCAACTTCCTGCTTCTTTCTCTTTCCAGGCTACAAGCCCAGGAGGTGGTGCTACCCGCAGTGTGGGTGGGTGTGCCAGTCATGCCTGGAAACGCCTCACAGACACAGCCACAACTGTGCTACTACTAACCTCCTAGGTGTTGCTTAATCCAGTCCATTGGGATCATTATTAATGGTCACCCTGTGTGAGGTGACAGATATGCAAATTAGTTTGATATTGGTGACATTTTGGCAAGTCTGTGCATATGTAATTAAGTGACAAAATCAATCTTAACAGGAAATTCTCAGAAGAGAGAATCAAGTGACTAGTAGACAAAGTAAATATTTTGAAGTCATCTGTGACATTTGAGAGAAAACATTGCTTGGGTACTTTTGAGGCAGTCATGCGGGAAATAAGAGTCACCCATTGATAATAAAAGTGGAAGTTGTTCCAACCACTTTTTAGAGTGAGTCTTAGTCATTGAAACTACTCCTGTTGTTTGATCTAGTGATATCACATCTATGTGGCTGTCCAAGAAAGATTCATATGATCCCAGTAATATCTTTCAAATGCCCATGCAGAGGCCAGGGACATAGATTAGGAGAATAAGCACTTTCCTGGCAAGTGCTGGGTCCTGAGTTCAATCCCCAGTACCAATCCATCAATCAATCAATCAAACAAACAAAATAAAATGCCCATGCACTCTTTGTGATACCAAAGTGGTGAAAATAACTTCATTATATACATCAGTGAGCATTAAGTTACCTGTTGCCTAAAATATAACAAACCATAAAATGAGTCAATTTGGTAAAACAAAAAGAAACAACAACAAACCCTAAGTATAAAGAAGAAAATGCAGGGAGAAAATGCCCTATCTAATATAACACTTATATGATGCCATTCAATATAGTTCATACTAAACTTACATGTTAAAAGAAATATATAGATTTTAGTTTATAATATATATATATCATATTATTTATTAGCACACATATATGATAAATATATAAATCCATATTTTGGCAAGATGAACATTTATTTGGAAAACGGAGCTGACAATCAGGAAAAAGACTATACATTTCACAGGAGAAGAATTTGTTTATAATTATTCCCTGCATCTACGTGACAAGCTATTGATATAGATGATGCTTTACAAGGGAGGCTTACAATGGCCACCTGCAAAGTTAGGTGCAAAAGAGTTCAAAAGAAGCCTTCGTGAGCTGGGGATCCCAAGGATCCAGTCAAAAGTGAAGGCGAGGTTGACAAATGTTAGCTGTCACAGTACTCAATAAATATCTTTAATAAACAAGTGAATAAATTGTTACATCTAGAAATAGAGTAAGAACGGAATGAGGGAGGCTTTTGCGTGTGTTTGGAATATTTCCTTACGCAGTAGCTAGGACTCACATGTAACAAATGACTGCATCAATTAAATCTGAAAGATGGAATTTTTACATTTTTTTGAGACAGCATATGATCTAAACCAAAAATTCAAGTAAGTATTTATGACACATTTTTCTTATATTAGAAATAAGAAATTGCTAGCTTTTTCCCACTACTATAGAAAATCTTTAGTTTTTGTTTTGTTTTGTTTTGTTTTGTTTTGTTTTGTTTTGTTTTTGTTTTTGTTTTTGTTTTTTTAATACCATAGGCAAAAACTTTCAGGGCAAAAATGAAAGTTGTGCCTAAATTCTTTATGTTGTAGAATAAAATTTGAACTCAACAGATGAGCTACAGCTACTTACAAACAAAAACAATTAACTCTTTTATTGAAAAATTTTATTGCCACCTCATTTGGTAAATTTTAAATGAATATCTAGAACGAATAATTAAAACAGCGGAAAGGGTAAATATCTTCTAACCAGTCTTAAAATGTCTACGTTTGCTTAATTAAATTTATTTTAATGCCATTTCTTTACAAAAGAATCAACAGAAACATACTACAGGCTAGACACTATTCCAAGGGTTAAATAATCAGAAGTCTAAACCATAATTCCAGGCCTCTGTGGCCCCGTAGTGTAGCAAGCATGCTAGAGAAGTATCCATCTCAATACCACATAACAATTACCCTAGAGTTACTTGCAGGAGGACATGAACACGTAGATGCGGGGGGCTCCAGACCTGAGGCGGCAAGGAACAGCTTCTGGAGGAAATGACAGGTGAGCTAGACCTCGAAGGATTACTATCTGCAAAACAGAAAATGTAAAGGGGCGAGGCATGGTAGGGATTATTTTTTTTCCCCACATAAAGAGGAAATACTTGTAAAATCCAAAGTAGAGTAAGAAGCTAGAGCACACGTGAAGGGTTTCTGGTAAGATAATCCGGCTGGGCCCCAAAATATGCCTTTTGCAGTAGCAGGAGAGAATGGTGGATGCATAGAAAGGTAAAACACCCTGAGCCAGTCTACAACGCAAGGTGGTGAATCTAGGTTGTGTCACAGAGCAAGAGAGCCTACTACCAACCATAAGCATTGTGGCAACGCATTCACATGAGGTGTGGCATGTGGAGGATATTTTGGTTTCAAATAGGAACCAGGGAGAACAAGCAAGTAAGAGACGACGTATCTTTGCTCATCTACAGCGGTGGTATGAAACTATAGAAAGAATATCAATTAAAGCGCATAGGGCTACGGATAGAGCTCAGGGGCGTAAGCACTGGCCTGGCAAGTGCAATGTACTGAGGTTGATCCCCAGTACCAAAAATACATAAAATAAAATAAAGCATATCAAGGATCTACAGATGCAACATTCAACGGGAAGTGCTTATGACAGATTGTTACAGTGGCCACCATTGTGTCCTCGGTGTGCCCATCACGACGTGGCTTAGCAAGTCTTTCCATCAAATTATTGAACCTCTTTCCCACATTTCAAATCCCTCTGTTCTCACAAATTTTGCTTTGAAAAGAGAAGGAAATAGGTGGGGCACTCTGGCACTTCCAAACAGCGGCCTCCTCTTCCTGGGAACTGACGTGGTTAAGTCTGTTCTCTCCTGAAAATGCAATGACCCATAAGTGAGGGAAGTGTGTGTAGCTGAGCTCAGACACCCAGAAACATATATGGGAAGCAGAATCATCAGTGATTGCAAAGGGTGGGAATTACACTAGCTACTTTTCTATCCGAGTATCTAATAACACTGCCATTAAACTGGTAAACCTTATTCGCAGAGCTCTTCTGCTCCTGAAGCTAACACATTAACAAATATCACTCAAAACTGAAAATAAATCAAATTACTTTAGAAATGTGGTCATTACACCTCAATGAAAAACCATGCTATCTATCTCAAGTTTCCACAGCTATACATATTAAGGCGTTGCCTACATGCATAGCTTCCACAAAATACTGATTACTGACTTTTGAATAGCTGCTGATATTATGTCCGATTTCTGTATCCTGCCTGCCTTATGGTCCATTTTATTACTACATCCCCAATGGTGACTTGCAGTCAATGAAGGACAAAGCCATTGTATCATAAGTGCTTGGGCAACTAAGCACTGTATAGTAGAGTAGCTTAGTCTTTATATTTCCCAGTCATGTTTTAGTTCACCTAATCTAGTACTCTGAAATTTGTCACTAATTTTGCTCCCTCCTGTCTGGAAGTCTGGCAATTTTCCGAATTTTAAAAGTTACAGGAATGGTCCTGGTGCAGGGGCATCATAACTGGAAGTAATGCAAAATGCATCCTCAAACACCTCTCTCCCCACCCTCTAGAACTACAAGGAATTAGATTCTCTTAACCTCTTCTTCTATCTGTGTATACTTTAACTCTGTCATGAAAAGAAAGTGCTTGTTACCATGTGCCTAAAAAAGTGATTAGAAAAAGAGAAATAAATTACTGCTAAATTTCAGATTTAGCCAGATGCTAAAGAACTCTTCTGGTTGCAAAAGAAGCCCCAAACTACATAAACATGACAGAAGTCAGAGGTACATAGTAGGTGTCTACACACTTCCCAACTTATTGAAATGTAGCTTCTCATTGTAATACCTCTTTAAAAGTGGCAAAGCAAAAGAGAGAACTTCGAGGAACACCAGGAAGGACAAGAGACCCAAATCTATAATACGGTTGGCAAACTGAGACACAGGGTCTTCTTTCTTGGGATTCTTGAAAGCTCCTCGCCATGGTCCATGGTCTTGGTCCTTAAGCCTAAGCCAAAGACTCAGGTCCCACAAGTAGGGAAGCTAGTCAGGCAACATAGGCCAGGAGAAGCCTAGGGAAGAGGAGCACTTTTGACTTTCAATGGGGCTCTGCACCCCAGCATCCATAACTGTCTTCTCTTTGATGACAAACACTATGTCTCCATAGCTGGAAGCCCTCAGTATCAAGGTAAGTTAATATTTTGTTCTGTATAAAAAGCTTGAGGGTCGAATTGCTCAAAGACACAGCACCGTCATTTCCTAGAGGTAACCCTCAGCCCTGCAGAGAAAATGGATCTGAATAGGGCAGGAAATGAAAACAAAATCCTTGCTTATTTTGTTTTGAAAGTAGTATCTCTCCAAAGTGGATAACCCTATGTTCTTTACCCCTATTGCCTCTCTAGCAGAATGATTTGTTCCAAATGATCCAAGGAAGTTGCTCATCAGCACGAGGAAGAAAAGACTGAAGACAGAACAAGTTTGGCTTACAGAGTATGTGACTAGATTAATCGATTTTATTAACTTTATAGCACAAAATGCTGTGCTTCCTGCCCAATAACTTATGAAAGACTTCATGACTCACCTGTTTTTCTCTCTCACAGTGAATAGATGTGATTAGTACAGAGCCAGGACATTGCTCCAGATGCAGGAATATGTGCGTGGGGCCTGTTCAACTCCTGCACTCTGTGGCTTCCTGTCACTTTGAAAGACAAGAAGGGAGGGAGTGATGTTATTCTTCAATAATCAGAAGGAGTCCTTCTTCTCTTGCTCCCCTCTAGAATCGTCAGCTGCAGCCTTTGGAGGAAAACGTGGCTTCTATCCTAAAACTGCAGGGACATTGAAAAAGAAATGCTTCTGTTCGTTATCTGTCTGCTATTTATGGAAGCCTCTTATCAGGGATCTAAACTTTCCCTTCCACTAGGAAAG
Organism: Myocastor coypus; assembly: GCA_004027025.1. Taxonomy (NCBI): domain Eukaryota; kingdom Metazoa; phylum Chordata; class Mammalia; order Rodentia; family Myocastoridae; genus Myocastor; species Myocastor coypus. Next base: position 59,631 of record PVJA010003324.1, read on the forward strand.
ATGAAGCCACAGAGCAATCTTCCTAGAACAGAATCAATATCACAGTATAATGACCTCAGTAGATTCATGGACAAGGTATTTGTAGACCATAAATACTACTCTTAAAGAGCATGAGCCCTAAAAATAATCTACTCTTGGAGGCTCACAGCAACCAGTTTGGCCAGAGGAATCCAGGTACTTGACCAAGTCCCCACACATCAGAGCATGCACTTGGGGCCAGACAACCAGCTAGGTTAGAGGAAGCCAGTTCCTGAGAGGCTCTCCTACGCAGCAGTAAGTGTCTGGGACTTAGCAACCTGCTGTGCTGGAGAAATCCAGGTTCCTGATGCAGCTCCCTACCTGGTGTGAAGCATCTAGGACCCGGAAAGTGGCCTAGCCTGAGGAACCCAGGGTAAATCCCCTCTAATAAGGGAAACCCTTTGCATACAAACTCCTAACATATTCTTTGTTCTGCTATGCAACTATAGACTTTGTTCCTATGAGCTAAAGTACAAAATCAATAGTTACCACAGTTGGTCAATTTCTAAATGTTTCAGGACTGGCCTGATAGCTCAGCAGACTAAAGCACCTGCTTAGGCAGAACGCAGTGGCCAGGGTTGATCCCTGACATGCCGTGCTGGCCCCACCTCCAGGGTGCACTGAAATGGCGTTTGAGACTGGACATATAATCCCAGCATTTGTGAGGCTAAAACTAGGAGAATCACTGAGTCCGATCTACATAGGGAGAGCCTGTTCACCCTGTAGATCTTGTCCTAAAATTCATTTTTTTAACAAAAGAGCTAAATGGTGCTTCATGCGTTCATTATTGCTAATTGTACTACTGTAGCTAGGATGCCACATCTGTTGTAATTACTTGTTCTCCCTTGGATAACAATATTGGGAAACGCCGGAGTAATAAACTTGTCAGAGCCCTAAACCTAAAGACTAAGGACAGAATGGAAACCAGCATCCTACTCTCAATTAATTTGGAAGGCAGGATCTGGGATAGACACAAAGAATCTCTGACACACAGAACATATCCCTCAAGAACAGACTTTTCCTAGAGAGGCCTTGATTGCAGAGATATAGCGACCTACTACAAATTCACAAAGATGATCTCAGAAATCAAAATAAAAATTGCTTTTTGAAATAGAAAAGTGATAAGACAAAGGAGCAAAATGCAATCTCAGACCTCAGGTCCAACCCAGAGGAAATCCAGAATATATCAACATAGAAGAAATTAGAAGTAACACATCTGAAATCTCTGAAATTAGGACAATTGAAATAAAGAAACTCCAAGTGGCCATAGAGGAAATCAGGCAAGAAATGAAAGACTCATTGAGCCTATTTTAAGAAGACATAGTTTAAAAAATAGAGGAGCTTAGAGAAATGATGGAAGGCTTGAATGAATGCTGTAGGAAAGATTAGAATGCATGAAACAGATTCAAACAAACATCCAGGAAATTAAAACTTCCATTGAAAGCTGGAAAAACCATTTGAAGAAGACCGAAGACAGAAAGCCAGACCTTAAAGACTTGTGACAGCTAAGGAAACATCTCTTAAAAATAACAAGGAACCAGGAAATAATAATTCAATAGCTGCAAGATGATACAAAGAACAGCAACATAAGACTGATACATGTAAATGAAAAGGATGGAGTGAACATAAATGAAGCAAAAAGACTATTTGTAAAAATAATAGCGGAAATTTTCCCAAGCATAGGAACAGAATCTGATATACAGATTTGGATAAGGTTAGTAGCCTTATCCAAAACAAATCTATACACAGACATATAATAGTCAAGATGCCAAAAATTCAGCACAAGAACAGAATATTAAAAATTGTTGGGAAAAAGATACCTATAAAGGAAAGCCATTAGAATCATAGAAGATTTCTCAACACAAACCATCAAGTTAAGAAGGGCTTTGAGTGAATTATTTCAAGTCCTGAAAGAAAACAACTTCCAAGCCGTACCAGTGTACCCTAAAAAGCTATCTTTCCAAATTGATAGAGAAGTAAGTCACTTCCATGACAAAGAACAACTGAAGAAATTTGCAACCGCCAAGCCAACCATACAAGATTACTAGCAGATGTTCTACAAAAAGGTAAAAATTACCACAGTTACAAGAATACAAGGGCTGGAGAGGTAGCTCCATAGAATAAGTGCTTGTCTGGCAAGTGCAAGGGCCTGAGTTCAATCCCCAACCTGAAGAAAAAAAAACTAGAGTAACAACAGAAAGAAAGCACCAAACAGAATAAGTAATGAAACACAGGATAAAAGTAAGGAGCCAGCAGAAGGATATGATAAAGATAAACCAATACAGATCAGTTATAACCATCAATGTAAATAACCTCAATTCATCAATTGAAAGAAATGGGCAAAATAGGTCAAGAAACAAAATCCAACCACATGCTGTATAAAACACATTTGAAGCTGGGCGTGGTGGCTCACGCCTGTAATCCCAGCACTTGGGAGGCTGAGGCAGGAGGATTGGTGCGAGTTCGAGACCAACCTGGGCTACAAAAGTGAGCGCAGGACCAGCCTCAACTGCATAGCGAGACCCTGTCTCAAAAAGACAAAAAAAAAAAACATTTGACTCACTATGTGAGTCTATGATCTTTGCTCTTCGAAACGTAAAACTCAGCCACATCTCCTGGGCTTCTATAGAATATCAGTGCACCTCACATCCTGCTACAGTTCAGTCTACAGTTCAGCAAAATCTCGAGGGGATTTCTGTGTAGACTGAGGTAGGAGACACCGGCCTGGGCACATGGGTAGGGTCCGCAGAGTCAACCCAGTCCCACTTTTGCTAAATTCTGTTTTGTTTCCAAAAGTGACTACCGGAATCAGGGCCCAAGCTTGATGCCCCCTACCTCCCTTGCTATACACTGTTGCTCCTCTGTGACGCCGCTCTGCCATGCCAACTTGCCCTGGAGCCAGCTAATTATAGTTTGACATTTGTACAAGCTGTGGAAAGAACATTCTGGGCACTGGCTTCACTGAGACCCTTGGTGCACAAGGAGAAGCTTGCTTTCAGCAGAAGCTTTGGTGTGCCTTGTGCTCCTCCAAGCATCTAGATTAGCTTCTCAGGTCTCTGGTGCAGTCAGAAAGGGGCTGAGGGGCCGGGGAGATAGCTCAGTAGAATAAACGCTTGCCTGGCAAGCACAGGGTCCTGAGTTCAATCCCAGGTGCCACCAAAAACAAAAAAATTCAACAGAAAGGGGCTGAGCCTGACAAGTCAGCTGTGTCAGCCAGAGTCTCACTACTACAACACATACATGAGGTGCCTGACTGAAAAAAGTGAAGGTTCATCACACTCGCCATCTTGGAGGTGTCCATCCATTGGCCCCAATTCCTTTTGGGCCATAGGTACTCTCTGCGCCTTGGGTCGCCTTCCTACAGGAATCCCTACATGTGTGTCAATCGCCTGTCTCCTCTCTGTGCACCTCTGTATCACTCTGCTCTGCCTTCAGCCTCTTTGCAGGAGTGACCCGGAAGTACAGGGAAATTCTGCCCCCACTCCCAGGGCTGCTCCAGCCAAGGGCAGTGAGATTTCCCTTCCAGCAGGGGCAAATCTACCCACACATTTCCTCTGAGGGGCTATGCCCAAGTGCCTTCAGTGACAGCCAGCTCTGTAACACTGCTTGCCACTCTTTCTTGTCCACCTCCCTTTCACTATTCCTTCTCTCAAGCACCCTGGGCTCATCTCTTAAATAACCACCCAGCCCTCAAGACATTGTCTCAGGCCGCACTTTTCAGGAAGCCTAATGAAGACAGACAATTTTTAAAAAATGTCTTTGGAAAAGTAACTATATTGGATAGAAAACAATTCAAAATGTTCAAGACAGAAACTTGTGGGATAATTTTTAGTTGTCTGTCTTAGTCACTTTTATGTTGCTATAACAGATTGCCCGGGGCTGGGTAACTGATAAAGAAAAGAGGTTCACTAGGTCATCGACTGTGGCTAAAAATCCAAGCTTAGGATATGAAGGCCTCTTAGCCACATTACAAGATGGCAATGGTGTTTCACAGAGCAACTGTATGAAAAAGCAGGATGTGCAGGGTCCCTTCACAATCCTCTGTTCTCCTGGTAAGTAGCCCAGCCCCTGAGGCCTGTGCTGCTCCTGTGGGACTGATACTGACCCTGCCCACAGATGGGATTCCACAACTTATGGCACTTCTTCTGAGGCTCCGACTACAGACCCTGCTATATGGAAAAACTGAGCTTTGACCTGCGTTTTGATGGCAGCCAACCATGCCCAAACCATGTGCAGAATAGCTCTTCCCAGCATGAAACATGGCAACTCTTGGAGAAGTCATCCTTCAAAAATCTCAGGCAGACATCTCCTCTGTGCCTCTTCTTCAAAAAGACCCAGAAGAAAGAAATGAGGGTCGTGTGAGCATTTTGCAGTTCACTTCCTTTCTTCCCTTTACATTCACTGAAAAAATATCTTGAATAAGTTCAGGACCTAAAACCTATTGTACTCTCCAGAGGGCAAAATATGTCAGTGCTTTAGAAGCCTCTGAGTTTTTGGTGTGAGCAAATACAGATCATCCACCTAAGAGCTCTGCCTGCGAGGGTGTAACTGAGCAGCCCCCAGCAGACCCCGGGCCCAGTCACGGATGCACAGACAGGCTGCAAACACACTGGCAGGGGATGAGCAACCCTGAAGAAAAACAGGAGCGAAGGGTGTGAGCACCATGTGGAAGGACGCTCCACAGGAAGTAAGGTCTGAAGGAGCTCGCTCCACTCCTGGCAGTCTGCTGGACCCCAATGAGGCTCACTTCTCATGGAAGGTGGTGAGCAAGTCCTGTCCATGGTGACCGATGAAGGGGCCTGCCCTTCGCAGGCATCCACCACTTTAAAGCACACAGGAGGCCCAGCCCAGCCATGCTACTTGGAACCATCTATTTCCTAGAATTAGAAGCTGTGCTTACTCAGCATGTGTGTTCATGGGTGTTATTTATAGAGCTATTCACACAGCAAAATAATTAGATGCAAACTAAAGGTGTATCAGTAAGTAGATCAGTGGTTGACCTAAAAGTGGCAGCCTGAATCTTCTATATTTATCCTGTTATACCAAAAAGAATGAATTTCAACTGATTTACTTGGAAACATTCCAAGGGAATATTCTGGAAAAATATATGGATGTGACTATTCTTTTATTCTAAAAATGGGCCTGGGGATATATTTGTGGATACTTATTTCTGAAGCTAGAGATCTTAGGGACAGCCCTGGATTCATTTCTTACCGGCTGGGTGACTTTCCAAGCCGAGAACAACCTCTATGTGCTGTTGCTCATACAGTAAGTGGTACCCGATTCAGAAAAGCCAGGGCCAGCCTCTGGACCTGCACAAAACCATGGTATGTCCAGGACCCAGTTCCAAGCATTTTTACCATAGCTTCAACTTCCTCCACAAAGTTAAGGAGCTATCATGCATGACGGGTGCGATGCAGCCCGGGGGACCAGCAGCAGGTGCAAGGATAGTCTGAAGACAAGCTGTAGGACTTTACCATTAAGCTCATGGCCTGGTTCTACTTTATGTGTTTTTGTTTTGCATTTTTGTGGGGGGCTTTTTGTGGCAATGGAACTCTTAACTTTGTTTTGATCTGAAGCGTACCATTTGCTGCTTTGTACAATTCAAGTACCTGTCTGCTGGTACAATGCTGGTACAAAATTATATATATATATATATATATATATATATATATATATATATATATGCAATTTTTTTCCAATTAAGCCCTTGGTAATGTAGTTGCCATAACTACTCTATGAGGAGCTCATAGGCAAGATTCTTCTGGTATAGTTATCTTTCACATAGTAATCTTAAATGTCATGCATTTAATAAGGATAAATAACTGATTTAGATAACAAAGTAAAGATGAATGAGTTGAATGGATTGAAGTAGTATGAAGTAAAATGAAATAGCTCAGTAAAAGCTAAGCTACCTTTCTCCTTCCTTCAGCCCTAGTGTGCTGCTGTTACTGCTCCTGTAGCCCGCCCCAGTCCGCTGACGTGGGATTTTGAGCTGTTTCATCCATTACAGAGAAGTGAGCCAGATTGTCTGAGTGTCTCCCAGTCCGCTGACGTGGGATTTTGAGCTGTTTCATCCATTACAGAGAAGTGAGCCAGATTGAGTGTCTCTGTGTCCTGGGACCCAGCAAGAATATGTGAGTGACAGTTCATAAGACGTAATCAATAACTCTCCTCACTCTGAACTCCTCAGGTGAGAGTTGCCATCCAACGAGCTCTTGCTGCAAGGGCCCTATTCGCCCTCGCCCTCGCCTCCCCTCTCTCGGATTTATACTGTCATTGCCAGGGAGGAAACACTTTATCACAGAAAAGCAATGTGCGGCAGCATCACTTTTCTCTTTGCACTGTGACCCATTACCAAACAAGAAAAGAAAAAGTTACAAAATAAGTGAAAGTTTTAAAACTACCTTTCCTGGATGTACTTTGCCCCAACCCACAGCCCAAGTGCTCTCACGGTGCGTCTGCTCCCACACTGCATTTCAAATCTACCAGTGATAATAATGCTCCCTGCACGCCTCAACAAGTCAGTAGCTACCTATCAGTGAGGAGACAGGATAGTATCTTTATTTTGACTGTGACTAATCCAGCCTTTATCTCGAGCCTACACCACTGGATCATCAGAAAAACATATTAACTGCATGTCCAATACTTTAGGAAACAGCCTTCCATTTGTTAAACAATATTAAGTCCCTAAGTCTCCCATATCTTCTACTTGTCTTTGTAAGCTGATATTTGGCTTATAAGGTAGGAAGTAGAGGGGAAAGCATTTGTTCTAAGGTGCCCAGGAGAGATCTGGGGGCATCTGGTGTGGTGTCTGCATCGTACTCTGGTCTTCAGGTATTGAGGACATGGAAGGTCCCAATTCAAGAGAAAATTCTCAGCTCAGCCACAAAGGGTTATCCAAACCCTCCCTTCCTCCAGCTCTGAGCTCCCTCTAGTTCCACATCAGCTTTCAGGCTGGGGTCGCCCTCTTGCTGGGTGATGCTGAGTGGTGTCTGAACAAAGAGGCAGTAACTCGATTCCTTTCGTGTTGGCCATGTGTTGGTCTCCAATGTTTTCTGCCCATTGCAGACAAACTTTACCTTGGGTGTCCACTGAGTGCCCGTGACTCAGGTCTGCTTCCCAGTCGCTGCCTTCCCAACCTGTTGCTGCTTCCTCCATTTTTTCTTTCAGGGCTCTTACTCCTTGATAAACATTGCACTCTCCTACGCCTACTGCCGCTCTGAGACCACACCCTGGTCCAACAGAAGAATGCTTGTCCTTCTGGCTTCTGGGGCTCAAGTCCTATTTTCTTTGTGTTTTTAATGTTAGTGATTTCTGGACAACTCAGTTTCCTCTACATACTTCCCTCTAGGTACCTACTATGTTGTTGATCAGCCTCAGATCTGGCCATCCACCAAGACAATAGGCATGTTAAGACACACAATAGCCAGTGTCCCCAAAGACTTTCTGTCATACCATCCATGTATAACTGTTAAGGAACAAGGCAGATTACCCCAGCTTTGTGTGCATGCCCAGCCCATAGCAAGAGAATAATACTGGGCTGGAGACCACAGCTGATGATACTAGGAGCTGCACGCCATGCTGGAGTGAGAGAACACTAGGTTTGCCTCTCCTGAACCAAATCCATGGACTAGTAAAACATCTCCGAAGCAAGGTGGTGTGTGACCAGACAAGAGACAGAATGAGCTGGCAAAGATGCAAAAACAGAAATAACACAGAAGCCCCACTACAGGTCCCACATCCTTAAGAGGTTCTCCACTTTATCATGGAGTTTCATATGAATAAATAATTGCAATAGAATTTGACGAGTAGATGAGTCACTGCAAAGAAGGAAAGGATTCACGCTAGTGGATGTTTTGTCTACAAAATAAGCAAGAGAAAGCAACATCTGAAAAATGTCAAGTTGGTGCTAATGCACAACAGCTTGGGGGAGAGAAAAGAGTGGAGGACCCTGCGGGTAGCGGAAATGGAATGGGCCCAGTCCTGGAGGCATAAAATTGCATGGCGGAGCATCCATCCTTCCCTGAATTTTCTGCAAGGAAGTGGTCTAAGGTTCACACTGGGCTAGACGTTTCCTGTCTCCAACCCAACCCATCTCAGTACCAGGAGCTCTTCAATTTCACAATTAAGAATGAACCAGGCATTTACCACACCAGGCCACTCTGCGTGCTTACTCATTTCATAAGAGAATAAAAAGCAGTAAAAAACAATGATAATAATAATACAGATTTCACTAAACAAAATGATAGGAACTCATCAGCAGTTGTTTTATTAAATATCATTGTCTTCAAATTAGTTGTTCAGATTAACAGAAGCATGCAAAAAATTGGTGGGAAAAAAATTAAAAGAAAAAAATATTAAGCATTAGCTATTCCTTTCAATAGACCAGTAAAAATTAGCAGTATGATTATCCAAGCTATTATGGCTATTTTTCTTCTTTGTTAAGGCTACAGGGGTGAAAATAAGTTGGACTTTTACCTGACTAGGATAATAACAGCATGAAGTGAAAATAGTAAGAACATATTAGATGATACTAGCAACTTTTAAACTTAAAAGAGTTAAATATGTAAGGGCCAGCCAGATAGCTCAATGGACTAAAGCACCTGCTTAGGCAGAGTGCAGCAGCTGGGGTTCGAGCCTGGGCATGCTGTGCTGGCCACGCCCCAGGGGCGTGCTGAGGTGGTGAATGAGACTGGGCATGGTGGCACATGCCTGTCATCCCAGCACTTGGAAGGCTGAGAAACAGCAGGAGCACTACAAGCCTGATCTGTGCAATGAGACCCTGTAGAGCTTGTGCTAAATACATTCTAAAAAAAGAGTTTAAAAAGTAGGCTAAATGTGTATGTTTATGTATGTGGAAGAATTCATTTTTATTGCACGTGTTTTATGCATTTGTGAATAAGGTATATTTGCAATATTTTCACATATCTATAATATATTACATTGATGTGACATATAAATATTATTCACTTAAAGAGCATACTCGACAATGAATTTTTAAATTGAATTCTATGCTCCTAGAGTTCTAGTTTCAATAGATTTTCATTATGTCTGACCATGCACACCTTTAAAAAATTAAGCCTTTAGCTTAGTTTGGACTGAAAGTGAATAGAAGTTTCAAATATATAATTAGAAACTCTTCCCGTTAGTTTTTTGTATTGCCTTTATGCTATTTGTACCTAACCTTAAGTTCAGTAAATGAAAAGCATAGATCATGGCTTGCATCATCCAACATGTTGGAGAGGTCGATAAACCGTCCTCAGGCTGCTACTGTTACCTGCTTGTATTTATTTTCCTACCTATGCAGGAGATCTGTAGGATAAGGCATGAAATTATTCTCCCAGTCTCATGATTTTTGAAGCACCCCAGCACAGTGCTGCTCTCACATTGTGGAACGGTTAGATTCTGTAACCCTGACTCTCCTGCTACCATAGCAACCTGTTGTTTCAGAATGAATTGAATTATGGGATTATGACTGAAAGGGAAGGGTAGGGGCACCTGCTTTATTTACCTTTTAGTCAGAGTGCTGTGTACTGTCTATAAATGGAAAGACCTACAAGGAACAATTCTGTTGTTTCTTGTAAAATCTAAACTGCATTTTTAAAGCACCACGGTTATTAAATATCTGTTTTAAGTTTATACGGGTCAGCTGATCATTACATCATCTCTGAGAAGTAGAGAATAAGCAAATTGTTTCAAACTTTTCATTATCTTATTGAAAATATATCTTTTAAAACAAATGATGGCTTTAGAGAGCATGCAGAAAGGACATTCCTGTCAAATTGAAACTTAGACTCCTCAGGTCCTTCACTGTCCATATGCACTAATTTTAGCATGGATTAGTATTTTAAGCTTAAAATAAACCTGCAATGTTGGTTTGTACCACCCACAGATTTCTGAACATTCCACTTCCTGTGAAATGGCCTCAGTTAAATTGGACCCCATGACAGATGGAATCAGAACTTGTTGCTTTATCACAAACTGCTTTCTCAAAATAGCTGCAGCATGAGAAAACAGTCCTGTTTGCAAATGGAATAAAAATGCTTTCGCAATGTGGCCTCTCTGTGTGGAAATACACTACCTGCATCATTTATATTCTCACCCTGCATACTGTCCAACGCTAGGATTTATACATTACAAATGCTTACGAATGGTTGGTGGTTGGCTGACTGGGACAATCTGGCAGTTACCTTGTTCTAAGTGCACACCCACTGTCACTAAATCCTCTTGACTGCCCTGCAAGGAAGGTATAATTCCTACCTTCAGATCCACCTAGATTCAATGTCTGTCAAAGTAAGTTAAAATAAAAAATCAGAGTTTTACTCTCGTGCTTTTTCTCGCCCCAAATTTCTTCTCCATGTAAAAGTTCCAGGGCATCGAGCCAAAGAAATTTCTGGAATTGAAATCTGAACATTAACTGATGGATGAGACAGTAATAGACATTGTCACTCAACATGAGAAAGGTTTCATTGTTTCGTGGTAGTCTAAACTACCATACAGTGAAAAGCTTTGTACCAAGAGCAATCTCTTGAGTGCTTCTAGAACTTTGGACTAGAAATTAGTTAGTGAAAATGAGATGCCAGCATGGGTACCTGACAGGGTGTTAATTCAAATCCTCCCCAGATCAAACTAGCCACACTTTAAGACATAGCACCACTTGGAAAGATACTAAGATCAAAAGCTCCTAAGACGATCATGACCAGCATCCAGTAGGTCTTCTTTCTATCCCATTTACCTGAGTGCAATTTGCAAAGGTGCTTCTATAGCACGAAGCTTGAAACTCCAGAGAGGAAATTTGTGTTCATTCATTCATTCATTCAACACAGGTGTTTTAAGCAACTTACAAGACAGAGGCATAGTGCTGGAAATTGCAGAGGACACAGAAAGGAAGTTCAGGGCTGGCCTTGCCCTCAAAGAGCTGATAATGTAGTACATGACACAAGCAGGCAAACAGAAGTAGCCATAACTATGTAGCAAGTTAACCATGAAAGTTAGAGAAACTCATATTGAATGCTGAAGAAAAAGGAACCATAACAGTAGCCTTAATAGAGACAGCAGCATGTGAGCTAACTCCCTAAGGATGATTCAACTTCAGCAGTAAATAAGAGAGGGAAAAGGAAGAAAACCAGAAACCCAAAATCTCACAATGGGAGAATGGACTGGAACATCAGGAAACCCGGATACAGGTGCAGCATCCCTGTCTCAACATAGACACGGAGGGGGGCTGCCGGCCTAACCCGCTCCCCACCCACACTTCCTCTAAGATGTCTAGAAGTCACATCAGCAATAAATCATCAAGGCAAAAAGTGCCTGATAAAATAACAAACCTTGGGGTATCAACAGTGCATGCCTATGCAAATGTGTCCTGGAGGCAGAGAACAGCCCAGAAATGGAAATGAAATGGAAATCAGTTATAAATGCATTATCTGCCTTTCCTTTTTCACAGAGGAAAAAGTGCCTGTTTTGCTGTAATAGACTCTCCAGAGGATATGGTCTGAACATGTGAAAACAAACTGGCATCTCTGTTCTAGATCAAAAGGCATGGACTAGCCAGGAGAACACACCCAGTTTCTCAGCCCTGGTTCCTTCCACCATTCAGAAGTACCTTGATCAGAGCTCGTGGGGCCTCCCAGTCTTCCCCTTATAGGAGTAATTGTCACAGATTAGGTAGCGTCAGCCAGAGTAGCTACACACTGGGGCCAGAATAGCTTTCATCTGCATGTGACTAATCCCCATGGCATTAGTAGAACAGTAATTTTTTTCTTCTATGGGCTAAACTAACTCCCATTCTTGCCTATATTCATTTCTAAAATGCAAAAATGACTATAATTTTGTGATTTTAGCATGTGCGAGATTGGCTAGGCATAGCATGGACCTTTATGATAGTGCCTCAAAAAGGCTGGCCAAATAGATCAGTGCATTAAAGCACCTACAAGCAGGCACAAGGGCCAGGGGTTCAATCGCCAGGCCTGCAATGCTGGCCCTGCCCCCAGAGCATGCTGAGATGGCTATTGAGACTGGGCATGGTGGTGCATGCCTGTAATCCCAGCTCTTGGGAGGCTATAAACAGGTGGACCAGTATAAGCCCAATCTAGTAGTGAGACCCTGAAGACCCTGTAGACTGTTCCCTAAAATGAAAAAAAAAAAAAAAAAAAAAGATGATAGTGCCCCAGTTAAACTGAATGTAGTTGGACCTGGGTTTCCACAAGCTGAAAGCTCCTGCCTGTCCCTTTTCAGCCAAGTCACAGAGCCACGTGAGCTCCGGCGCTGCTGCCAGAGCTCCTTCGCACAGGCCAAAGACTCAGCAAGGGACAGCACTACAGTCCCTGTCAGCAGTTTCATTTCCCCGATTAGCTTCATTCTGTGAAGTTTTAAAATAAGCCCGACCAAGTTGATATTGGTATAATAAAATTATTACTCCATGTAATAGGTGTAATAAAACAGGTACAATGAGATAATTGATATAATAAAGTTGCATATTTGCCAGATTTCTTTGCTCATTCTACTAACAAGGATCTATTTTCTCCTCTGAGATTTTACTAGCAATTTTGATTTTCCTACACCCTCCTCTTTTCCCTTCGCTTATTTCCTCATCGTGGAGCCTCTCGTTTATTTAATAGTCTTTTGTGCTCGCTTCGGCAGCTTATAACATCTAGTAGTCTTCATCTCCTGTGTACTTTCCATGTCCCAGTTAATGATCTACTCAGCTAGATCAGTCTAGCCATGGAAGAGCACACAGTAAGGTACATAAGTTAACAATAAGAATAAGTTAAATTTACCTTAATAAGTTAAGGTAAAGTGGTAAATTGAAAATGTCAGATGCAGGGCCTGGCGGGATGGCTCAGTGGTCTAAAGCGCCTGCTTGGGAAAGCTTGGGCAGCTTCAGGGACCGCGGTTCGATCCCCGGCACCACATGCTGCGCCAGCCCTGCCCTCGGGGCGGGCTGAGCCAGCCATAAAAATGAGTGAATAAACAAAGGTTCTGAAACAAGAATAAAAAAATAATAAATAAAATTAAAAAAAAAAATGTCAGATGCAGCAAGGCCAAAGAAGGAAAAAAAAAAAAAAAAAAACCTAGTATGAAAGAAATCGAGAAGAGTTCAAGAGTTGAAGCTTTCAGAAGTACAGCACCGAGGAATCGGTATTTGAACAACGCTTTGAAAGAGGTGAGGGAGAAAAGCGTGCAGCTATTTGGGGAAACAGCATTTCTGAAAGAGGAAACAGAAGATGCAAAGTCCTGAGGTGAGAACGTGTGAGGCGTTTTCAAGCACAGTGAGCAAACAAGTGCAGCTGAGATGACTGAAAAGGACCAAAATGAGTTTGGAGCTGGGTCCTAGGCCACCGAACATCAGCTCAAGAAACCTGGCTACTGGCCCTTACATCATCTGACCTAGGGTATCAGTGACTCCCACTGCCAGCTCTGTGTAAAAGGTAGTGAAAAGGAGAGAAACAGAATAAAAGCAGTAGAAGGCTACTCGGGCCCAAGGGGGAGACAATAGTAACAGAGTGGTACCAGAGGGAACAGTGAGAAAATGCAGATACATTGTGAAGTTGTTACAAGATGTACTGTCATATGTGAATGGTTTATAAAAACAAACAGCAAAGGAAATGATTAAAATAATCAATGGCAAAACATTGAATTTTACCTGAGAAATGTCTGTGGGAAGACTTGGAGACAAATTAAGAATTTTTCTGTGGCCACGTTACATCTGGAATGCAGAAGCCACCCACCCAGTGGAACGTCTGAATCTGGAGTTCACAGACACCTGAGCTAGAGGTGTACATCTGAAAGTTGTTAGGCAATAATTGCTGGAAAAAAAACAAAAAAAAAAAAAAACATGGGTTTAGATGGGATCCCCTAAAATGTGACATTACTTAGAAAAGAGCAGAACTTAGAAAAGAGCTGCACTGTGTACATCAGTGGTTACAGGGTAGGAAGAGAAGGAAAATGAGCAGAGAAAACTTAGGAAAAGTACCCAGTGAGGAAGGAAAGAGCCAGACATCTTCCATGACACCAGGATGTTTAGAATAATTTGGTAGAGAGGAAAAGTGGATGCAAAGAAGAGAGGAGAGGATTTCTGAACCAAAGGGCTCAAGTAAGGAGCAGAGCAGGACCCCACACACCATGGAAGGTTTAGTAACCTGCAGGAGCACAGGCCAGCCATGCAAAATAGCAAACACAAGGCAGTAGGCACAAGGGGCCCACTGAGTCAGGTAGGCAGGTCACAATGAGGGTAGGGATGTGTAGACTGTCTCCTTGGGTTGCTCCCGTGAAACAGCAAGCCAGAAGATTACCTCCAGGCATGACCTGCAGATGAAATGCTATTTTCAAACAAAGAAAAAATATATTCTCCCAGGAGTGAGAGACGGGATGGAACAGGTATAGATGAGAATTATAGGATGGAATTATGGGTCGCTTAAGGACCTCAAGCATGAATTTAAAATGAAGCATATCAGTGCACTTTTGGGTCTTGCTCCTGCCATTTTCAATAGTCAGAGAAAAGTGATAAGTGGGCGGAGATTTGACGTCACTTACGTTGTAATTTAGCTCCACCACACATGAGGGAACATGACCGAAGCCAGGAGAGGGATTACAGTGCTTAACTATGAAAGCTGTTCTGGACAAGACAAGTAGAAAGACTCCAGTGGCTGAGGGGGAGTAGAAGGGTGTTAGCGGGCTACCATTTTGGCGAGCAAAAGTTGGTTGGAGTTGAAACTCTAGAGGAAGAACCCTCGAAATACATTACCTCAGCGTAAAATGTGTGGAAGTGAAATGTAGGATGAGTTCCAGTCGTCAATGCAGAAAAGACTGACACGTAAAAGAGGCACTGATAGAATACTGAATTGATGATGATTAGAAGGGCATTATTCATTCATACATGTTGGGGATCACTAAGTATTAAGGCAGAAGTGGGGTGGGAAAGTGTGATAGCAAACAAGAGCCTAACTCTTTCATAAGTGAGGGGAAGTGACCCAGACGGCAGATGACACCAGTGAAGGATCATGCGTGTTGACGTAAGACTCAGAGAAGGTCCTGGAGAAGCGGGAAGAAAAAATGAACTCGAGCTAGCAAAAAGAAAAAAAAATAAGAATAAGGGGGCTAAGATAGAAGTAACAACCTTAGAAGCAAGGTAAGTGTCCCTCTGAGGAAGAAGTTAACAACGATATTCACAGAAGTCATTGGGAATGACCTTGAATATCAAAGAGCATAAAATAAGCTGTGGAATATGGGAAAGTGTAGGGGGGGAGGGCAGAGTGAAAACAAAGTTCATAAAGGTTTGAATGTGGTGGGTGAGGGGTGATTTGGAAGTCACAGCGTAACACTTGGGAGTGTGACAGAGGACACGATCAGATCAGATTGATGCTACCCATCTGCAGGACAAACAGCTAGGGGGATCATGAGTGCTGAGGGTGAATAGGGTCTTGCTAAGAGCACACAGAGTTCTAGGCTCACTGATGGAGCAGGGGGCACAGTTGGTTTCTTTCTCTTCCCTGTGGTCACCTGCAGAAGCCATCTGCTCTTCGGCTTGTGACCCCAATTCATGCCTATAGTCCCAGTGCTTAGGAGGCTGAGGCAGGAGGATCAGGGCAAGTTCAAGACCAGGCTCAGCTACAAAAATGAGCTGAAGGCCATCCTGAACTGCATAGTGAGACCCTATGCAATCTCAAACACACACACACACACACACACACACACACACACACACACACACACAAAGACTTAATGCCGACTGATTTTTTTGATCCATATTACTGAATGGTTTATATCTTTACTTCTGAAGCTAGAGAGCAACACATTCACATACTTATTTTAAAAAAATGGATCAGAAACAAGAAAATCTGTTGAGTCACTAGCTGAGGATATGGTCATGTGGCAAAAAAGGCACAGGCACCTTCGGACTGATGTCTGGAGAGGCCAGGCAAAGACTGCATCTGCCAGTCCTGACACCTGACATGTCTTCTTTAGAGGGCCATGGGAAGGGACCTGTAAGCCCAAGGGTGCAAGAAAGAAGCACCATGGTGCAGAGGGAATGCAGGCTCTGCAGCCCATCAGTCTGGCTGTCTGGCCAGTGCTCCCTGGCGGTGTCTGTTGGTTGACTTCTCCCACTCTCTGTCTCCACAGTAGAATGTGAGTGTCATGGCAAGGAAGGCGAGAGTCTGCTGAGGAAAGACGCACAGAGCACATTGTTACTCTTGCGGTGAGTTCTGTTTAGGGTAGTGTGGCAGGGGTCACACAGTGGACCTCGGGTCGAAGGAGCAACTTACTTCTGGACCCAGCGGACTGAAGCGTGTGCACAAGGGACAAGCAGGGGGGGGCGGCATGAGTAAAGTATGGTGCAGAAATACGTTCCCTGGATTCTATGCCTCCTAAGAGTCCTTGATCTCCCCACTTAAAGGAGTCTAGTTTGTTTCGTGGTGTCTTCTTACAGTTAGCTCCATGCATGATAAAGTACCAGGCATATGTATGAGCATTATGACTCGTCACTGGTTACCATCCCTCCCCACCACTAAACACCTACAAGACGGTGGTAGCCTAAGGCATGAGTTTCCAAAGCCACAAATAACCTGGATCTCAGCAGGCACTCTAGAGAGTTAATGCGGAAGTTGGCAAAATCCTTCCTACAAGGGAGAAATCCATAACTTTCACTGCCTTGTAAGGTAAGAACTACCTGTCTTAAAAGCACTTGAAATTAAAGACTCATGTGTTAGAAACACCGTAGAGCTGATCATCTTTTATTTCTCTTGCACTTTCAGATATCAAAGTTCCACAAAAGTCATCTGATAGCCCAGGGATATAGCTCAGTGGCACATTCACCTGCCTGTCAAGCTCAAGATCCTGAGTTCAGTCCCTCATACCACACACACACACACACACACACACACACACACACAATCATATGATAACCGGACAGAAAAGAGTCTGGAAAAAAAATTAGAAAAGCCTATATTCAGTTCTTTCTCCAAGGACTACCTTTTGACAGTTTGAGGATCTCTGGGCACACACACACACACACACACACACACACACACACACACACACTTTGCATGCATGCATGCACGCAGGTGCGCATACGGACATGTGTCCTTTGGAAGTGATCCATGCTCCCCTGGCATCCCATCTCCAATGTTGCAACCCTCTCAGTTAAAAGGAAACATACAAACAGGATATGTAGTGACATAGTTAATTCAGGTTTGAGCAGCTTACAGTTCTGGATGATTTGAGGAAAATTATTTAATTTTCTCAGATGTAAAGGGCAGAGAATGAGGAGGCAGCTAGAGAGAAACATTTCACAATGACATAATAGGGAGAAACAAGATAAAGCATATAGGGAGTTTAATGTAGTACCTGACCTGCCTAAAGTGCATAACATACAGTGTTATTTATGTCCTTGTTTATGACACCTATTACTTTGCCATATATATTTCCTTGCTGCTGTTGGTTTTGCTGTTGTTATTGATTCTCTGTTGCTATGTTATGGCATGAGTGATCACTTCATAGTGACGTGTGCTGTAATAATCATGCCCCACCTAGACCCCTAGGGCAGGAGAAAGGGTAGCCATTCTGTCCCCAGATGACTGTTTACTCATCTAATTATCACGGGTCCTTGGCAGAGCCCTTTTCTTCTGGGGACAAGGCGATCTGTGAATAGGCAGGCTGCAGTCATTTCTGAATTCCACATGCATGACCTTTTTTTCTTAGTACATGTTTGCAGTACATAATGGTTACATTCCTCAAAGGGAGTTAAGGCACTCACTGAATACATCTTAATTCTTTCTGCATTCCCCTTCCTTCTTCCCTCCCTCCAACTAAAGACAGATAATAGAAAAATGGGGAAAAAAGACAATAGAAAAATGAGAGATAAATCATTGGTTTTTTTTTTTCCTTTTGTGGTTGTTTTGTTTTGTATCTTGTTGTGTTTTTCTCTTTTGTTGCTGTCTTACTTTAACATTGGTTATGAGTATGGAAGATTTAAATATCTACTATTTATATAAATCAAGGCCAAAAGATATGCATGTGAAACCAAAAGACTTATGCCATAAATCTGTGTATGGGAAAACCCATGCAGACCATATATAGTGGCTGCTAGAGGATGCTATATTCTCTATATGGATGACAGGAGTGCATCTTAAATTCATTAGTTCTCACCTTGTTCACCTGTGAGGGTCATGCTTCTCTCTCGTGGCTCCTTAGGCGTTGTCTCTGGCTTTCCAGAATGAAGAGTCCAAAGGTATCCAGAAATAACATTTATTAATTAATCAACAATAAAACACACAATAGAAAAGGCCTTATAAATAAAACTATATATTTATAATGCTTTATTGTTTTGCTCCAGTACTCCACAAAACACTACAGACAGTAACAAAATAATTCAGGGAATATTAAAAACTTCCAAGAGAATTATAGGACATCATTTATCATAGGTGAGCATCAACAATGCCTCAGCCATTAGATACACTATTAAACACTATTGTAGATATCTTCTTTGAACAAAGGAGAGGATTTTTTTTAAAATCCAAGAGTCACAACATTTACACAGATCCATACACAAGAGAACAGCTCACAATAGGTCAAGCAGATGCATCAGTAACCTGGAATCATTTGCCTGTACATCAGCTAAAGATATTTATTACAGTGTTCACAGGATAGAAGTCAACACACTAAAGAGAATGATGGGGTTCGCATAGAAGGGAAGAGTGAAAGTAGGGCAATTCTAAGAGCTGCTTACATGTTTTCCATGGCTCGCTTGGCAACATGCTCCCTTCCTTTTTCTGCCTTTTCTTGGTTAAGATATTCAAGCACTTTCATTAGCAGATCTTCATCCAAGTACTGCCTGTTCAGAGTCTCTTCATTTTTGGGGGCTCCCACAGGGAACCTCTGGCTCCCTGGTGCCAGCTGGCCAGTCTCCTGAGAGCTTCCCTGACTCAGGTGCTCTCTGATGGCCTGCTCCAGCTGTTCCTCTTCTGGGAGGTCGTCTTCGGAGGAGCCTGGACCAGGCACTCGCTTCGCTTGGTTTGAGTTAACGATCTCAGGGTATTTCACTAGCATCCTGGCTAGGTATTCTCCTAGGTCTTGATCTTTGTCATTGAGGTTTTCATAAGACACTTGCCTGTTGTCAGCCTCTGGCATCCAGGCAGCTTTGGGAAGCTGGTTCACTCTAGATCTTCCAGAGCTATAGGGCAGCCTTGGGGAGACCTTCTCTCGGTTGTACTGATTAGGAAAATATTGAGATTTCTGATTGGCTGTACTCTCCATCTCCAACAGATTTAAAATATCCTCAACACTTAGCCCATCTGGTATGGCTTCTGCCACTGCACCACCAGGGGCTTTGAGGTACCCACTCTTAGAGAGCATCTTATTCGGGAACAGGTCTGATTGCTGTAGGTCGGCCTCTGAGATGTCATCTAGGTCAACAGGAAGGTCAACCTCCTGCTCTGGCTCCACGGGCCCACCTGGCTTCTCCCCAGTCTTCAGCATATCAATTAAGTCTTCAGGGGGTATCTGTAAATTCCTAGAGATTTCAATAAGTTGATAAATAGACTGAGAATTAAGTGGCTTCTCAAAAAGCCTGGCTGCCTGCTCCCCATTTTGCCCATTATAAGACCTCCCACCTCCTGCAGCACCCACTAACCTTTTCAAATAGGCAATGACTTTGGAGACATCATCTGAGAGTTGGTCTTTACTGTCTTTCTGGAGATCTTCTTCCTGCAGGCCCAACTGGCCGGACCGCTTCATGTCTTCATTGACCTGTTCATTTTTTTCTGTATTCTCTTTGTTGTCCCTCCCCTCTTCCTGGGTTTGACTCTCTGCTTTCTCCTCTGCTGGGTTCCAATCTTCTCCTCCAACCACATCTTCATAGGCAATATTGTTAGCCTTGTAGACATCATCCTCATCATCTGCGTAGAGTTTTTGATCTTCATCAACCCTCTCACGTTTCTGGCTGTTTGGTCTGGTCAGCTTTCCCAGCTCTTGGAAGACTGACTCCAGGGTAGCAAGACTTTGAGGTGTATATTGCTCCTCTACAATCTCATTTGTGCGCTTGAAGGGGTTGTCCCTGAAATTCTCCTCGTACATGGGTTGGAACTGCATGTGCTTGAGCTTTCTGCCAGGCCACTGCTGTGCCTCATAGTCATCAATCCCGTCCCCTGGAAAGCTCTTTTCTGAATTCAAGGCATAGGACTTACTTTCTTTGGGCACAGATTGTGGCTCATTTTCAGCCTGCCTCAAAGCTTCAAGTATTATCCTCATCCACTCATCTTCACTCAGTAAATCTCTTGAGCTTTCCGGCAAGTGACTTTCCTCTGCATTTTCTCTTAGTGGAAGGGAAACCGAGACACCTTGGTAAGGATTATAGTCTGGGCTGCTTTCTGCTTTGTGAGCTTGTTGCCGGAGTTTTTCTATGTACTCCAAAGCTTTGATCATTTCAGGACTGGGGAACCTTTGGGCATTTTCCAGTCGGAAATCTGGTTCTTTCTGAAGCAGCTGATTACGCTGAAATGAAGCTGCTTCAGCTCCAGAGATGAGGAAAATCAAATGGATGAGAGACAGGGCTGCTCCAAGCTGGTGGCTCTTAGCTTCTGCCATGTCTTCAAGATTTCCTTAAAACATAGAAAACATGAATTAACACAAATGAATCGGAAGATACCGTAGCAAGATAAACAGACCACTGAGGGTGAAATGCAACAGAGATAATTTCACGTTACACTTAGGATAATTCTGTAAAGTGTATGAGTACTCACTGCAGGATATTTGCTCACAAACTAAAGACTAGAATCTTGGGCAAAAATGTTACTTATTTGCATTAAACTTGCATAGCATCATCTTGGTTGAAATGATAACAAAATTATTGCCATGAGGTTTCCCAAATTTATTTTTCACTTATAAGAGTTATAATTTGATATTAATACTTGTCATTGCTTCTTAATAAAAAAGAGAATTTCCAAAATGATTTATAATTCTCTCAGATAATGCTCCATTAAAAGTTCTGGAAAAATAATTTGTCATAAATTTGTCATAAATTGACAAATTGTGTCAAAATGTAGGTGATTTTTCTTCCAGAATTATCCATCTCATTTTGTTGTGGAAACACAGCCAGGAAGATATATTGTAACATATCTGAATTAATCATACTATATGGCATGTATGTAAGTCCAATTCACATATATCTTTCAAAAAAACTTGTTCTTACTCATACATTAAGCTAAGTTATTAATTAATCACCCCAGAATGTGGTCTTCTCAGGTATCAGCTAGCAGGTTAAACAAATAAAGTTTCTTCTCTATAAACGTGCTAAAATAGCAAACTATTTTAAAATCTCTGTGCTTCACATTTCTTCTAATAATTTAATATGAATTTCTTGCAAAATGGAATGATGATTGTATTTTTATCAACCCCTATGAATGTATAGTAAATAATAACAGATGCTACCAAAATAATGTAAGTTTACTTAAGTAGTCTGTTTCTAAATTTGTAAGTATTCAGATTCAGTTTGTCTTATGTCTCTGTCTATTTTTATACGGACTCGTGAAATCTTAAGTGACTCATACTGTTAGAAAAGCTTAAAATAACCAGTATGTAATTCCCAACTTAGATAAATACAGTCAAGTATTGAATTTTTCCTACTTAAAAATCTTCATTCATTTTTTTTTCTTTAAGGCCCTAAAAAAACTTCACATATAAGTGAGCAAGGTTAATCTCTACATATCTCATACTTGGTATTGCACACACTGAAAGGGCTATTTTAATGCGAGCAACTTTGGTGTCAATAACATCCTTACTGATCATGATTTTGCAATAGATAAACTTGTTTATGTACAACACTTCTAAATATTTAAATATGTTTAAATTAGATATCACTTGTAAAAATATCATTGTTTGTTCATCAGACCATATTGATGATTAATGTCTCCCATTTTAGAGGTTAAGAATAGTCATAGTTGTACAAACTTCTTTAGCATAGATACATATTTCTATTAGAATATTTCCTATTGACTAGATTCCTTTGCTTATTGAAAAGAAAAATATCTAAAGCCATGTTACAGAATATTTCTAAAACATGTACCACAAATAAAGGTTTACTATATATAATTTTATCCACAACATGCTTAGCTTTAAATGAAAGCACATTATATATTTTTTGTATTATCGTAGAATTAATTTAGCTACAGTAATCAATTTTCAACATTGTCATTTGAAATAATAATTTAAAATCCTTACTGAACTTATTTTCTTTGAAACTATTATCTTGAAGTATTCTTAACACATGGGTTATATTAGTGTCTTTAAAATCAGTACCTTTGAATAAGGTTTTACTGTAGAGTTCAAATAGAATATTGACTGCAGTTGTTAAAACCACAGCCTAACAAGTGGTCACTTAATTCAGGTTCAGTTTGAATGGCACAGTGATTACCTGAAAGACTCAAAGAATGTCTTTCCCTGGTAGCAGCTCTTCTAGGTAGTGAAGATGGTTTCAACAGCTCTAATCTTATATAGGATTTGATGTAAAACTTAATTTTCTGAAACCCAAATCACAGGAACATTGTTTGTTGCCTAATAGCTATTATTAAAACCTCTTGAACTAAAATACCTTTTCTGCTAAAATTACACAAGCATATTGACACCAGAGCATTCACATATGTAGATATGTCCACTTTGAGCAGCTCAACTAGTTAGAATACACAGAAGAAAGGAAAGAAAGAAAGAACAACTGTCCCAATGAAAATCTTTTTTAAAGTAATCATACAATATCTTTCAATCAAATCATTGTAATTACATCATCTACTGACACAACTATGAATGTTTTCATGGTCTATTCAGAAGTATTATTTCTCTGTAATTCAGGGTCATACTCAACATATACATCAAGCTAATATTTCACCCTAAAAGAAGAAAGAAGCCTATGCTTAGGACCATTCTAAGCTATTTTTCTAGAACTAAAATTAGAAGATACCAACAGGAGACTTTTCAAAATATATCAGTTCATATAACAGTTTTACATAGTTAATTCAGAGCTCTTTTAAGGCAAACAGAAAAAAAAAAAAAAAACAGTTCCAAAACTAGATGCCCATATGACTAATGTATTCAGCAACCTTTGGATCATTGGAAACCTACTGTTAAGAATATTAAGCATATAAATTACAGCCCTGATTTTTGTATCTGACTCTGAAGGGCAGAAGCAATCAATGCATTAAGGGAAGAAACAAAATATCAGGCTTGGTTAACTTTACATTAAAAGGGATATTAATACTCAAATTCCTAACTTCTTCACTCTTCTTATGTATGATTATCTAAATAGCGTTCTACTTAATAAATATCAAATAGCAAGCACGCAGTACAAATCTCCGTTTTGATCATCTAGACGCAAATACCACCTTCTTACTCTGGCTGAAGAGCAGCAGGTTGCTACTACGTTATCCTATTGATACAGTCTTGCCAAAATCATCCTTTTCTTTTCAGTTAAGAATTGAAGAAAGAGTACGCAATTTAGAACTTTCCAGTAAATCGAAAAGAAAAACAGCCTACCTCTGTTTTATATGGCAGAGAAGGTCAACAGCATGTTTCTCCCTCCGGTCGGCTGGATGAGCTTCTCGGGCCGTTTCAGCACCCGGACAGCTCCTGGGCTTATAGAGAGCGCGGCGCCTGACTCCGCACTGCCACACTGACGTCACCGGGCTCGGCCACAAACCCCAGCGCAAGAGAGCTTTTTGCAAAGAATCCGACAGAAAATAATCACTTTGTACATTTTTTAAAAAAGCGTTGCGTGCTTACGCCACCTGTCTTTCTGTAGCAAAAATTGCAGTCTTTTTTTTTTTTTTTTTTTTTTTTTTTTTTTTTTTTTTTTTTTTTTTTTTTTTTTTTTTTTTTTTTTTTTTTTTTTTTTTTTTTTTTTTTTTTTTTTTTTTTTTTTTTTTTTTTTTCCTTGCATCCAAATCTTTAAGGCTTGAAATAAAATCTCGGCACAATTTCCTTTAGAAAGAAATCCGTCAGGCAGACATAACTAATTGCAAGATAATTTCATCTATGTCCTAATATCTTGTTAGAAGGTGCCTGTCTCTGTTGCATTATTGTTGTCATTGTCCTTATTATGAGAAAGTTATTCGGATGGGGTTGTTTCCTCTTTGCTACCCTCAAAGAAATTGCACTATCATTTCCTGGTGTACCTAAAACGAATGGAGGACACTATAAATATGAAAGGCCACATTTCAGGTCACGACTACAGCTGTTTTCTAAAAATCAGGTTCATTTGAATAAAAGCAACTGCCTCCCTTCGGTATGAGAACTAAAATCTTCAGTATGCGTTTTGAAGTAAAGATTCATAAAATTTCAAGTTGAGTAGTTGACAATTCTATATAAAGTGATTATCTTTTACAGTATCTTATCTTTGAAAAGGAAGCTCAGACACTGAGTCCTGGTTAGATTTTTTTTGCCCACTAGGGAAAAGTAAGTCCTCTCAGTGTTCCAGGAAAAATGTGACATGTATGTGATTAGAATATTCCTGCAATGAGAAGAATGTAGTACAGTAAATATTTTCTTTATTCCATTGCCTGAGATGAGGTAAATAGCTTCTACAAATATGCCCAATCTAGGAATAATATAATACTTAACTCCAAGCTCTTAGATTTATAATTCATAATACTTGCTGTAAAAAAAAAAAAAAAAAAAAAAAAAAAAAAAAAAAAAATACTTGCTATGCTTTGCCATGTAACCTGATTACATGTTTTAATAATTCATGTTAGTCTAAAGTTTTGGCTGTATGAGTTTTCTAAAACCTATATATGTTGAAGTATATTTTAAGAATTCAAGTGAATCTTGCTACGTAAGAGAGCCTTTATGTCTCTAAGTGAATAATTATCTACAGGTTGTTTCTAACAATAAGCTATAATGTCTCCTAGGTGCCAGATACATTGGCAACTTCTGGTGACAGAAAAATGAATGATTTACTTCTTGCCTTTGACAATAATTCTTATTAGCACGGGTAAAAGATAAATAGATTATTTGATGTGGTTGGAAAGCACTCAGTAAGAAGAGGTAGCCAGTCCTCTGGGGAGCACTGTATTGGCAACTGGTTTACCTTGAAATTGAGGGGGGAGACAGATAAAGAAGCTTGACCTCAGGTTTCTTATTATCTGATTTTTAAAAACTGATCTCTGTGCTATAATACTAGAAAAACTGCAGAACTCTTGAATTTCTCAAGGAAAGAAGAGATACCTTAAAATCTTAATGAAAATGAAAATCCTGAAGAAAGTAGCCCTGGATTCTCCCTATGTTCTCTCGTAGTGAAGATGCTTGAGTTTTCTAAATGATGAGAAGACTACTGGCTCTGGATTCACAAGGAACTCACCCAGATGCAGACTGGACTGACAGGACCAGTTCATGTGGTATATTTCTGCCCCATAGTGGTCAAGTGCCCAGTTGACAAGACTTGCACAAATGCATCCTACATATCAGACACTATCTGACTTCAGCTCATTTACTGGTAACCAACCCAGCTTTATACACATGAGGTTGTGTTTTGATTTGTTTTTAGATCTTAACAAAGGCCTGGCTAGGAGGTCTGAGTTGGGTTTAATTTTCTATCCAGGAGTTCTAAGTTCCTTGTAATAAGTTAAACTAATCAATAAGAACATAGCCTTAGAAAATACTACACAGTTATTCTTAAGGAAGTGGGTGTGTTTACCACATGTTGCAAAAGGTCTCAAGGAAGGCACTATGTGGCTGGCACAATCATGTAAAACTTAACTTTTCTGGCAAGGACCAGCAGCTAAGGCTCTTCTAAGACCTGGAAGGTAACTCTCTTACCTGAAAATGTTCTTTTTTAAAATACATTTAATTTTATTTTAAAGAGTAAAAATAGCAGAAAGAAAGATATAAAAATAGTAACAAGTAAGAGTACATATTGTACAGAATTTCGAAACAAGAAAAGTTTAACAATGGTTGTATTACATATTTTCATCATCAAATCAGTTTAGATTAATAGATATAGGTATGTAAGATTGATCAAACAACTAAATATTAACACTTTCAATAAACATTAGTTTTCTTTAAGTCTTCCAAATACATTTTGCATTTAAGTCACTCTTCAAAAAAAAATTATAGGGGCTGAGGATGCAGAAAACGCAAGTCCTGAGACTGATTCCTGGTACCACCCAAAATTTGTTTGTTTGTTTGTTTGTTTGTTTGTTTGTTTATTTATTTATTTATTTATTGAGTCCTTACACTAGGGAGACTATATGATATTTGCATACGTAGGTCTGGCCTATTTCACTTATGAGTATATATTCAATATGCATCCATTTATATATGAAGTCTTCTAGTTTATCGTTCTTTACAGCTGAATAATATTCCATTTTATGAAAATATCACATCTTTTTCAACCATTCTTGGGACGACGGGCATTTTGGTTGTTTCCAGGATTTGGCTATCACAAATTGTGCTGCTATGAACATAAGTGCACAGATATCACTATGATATGATGTTTTCAGTTCTTCTGGAAAAATTCACAGTAGGGGGATAGCTAGATTGAATGGGATTTCCAGTTCTAGCTTTTTAAGGAGTCTCTACACTGCTCTTTATAATGGTTGCACCAGTCTGCATTCCCACCAGCAGTGGAGAAGGGTTCCTTTCCTACCACAGCCTCTGCAACATTTGTTGTTGGTTGATTTCTTTATGGTAGCCATTCTTTTTGGGGTGAGATGGTATCTAAGCATTTTGATTTGCATTTCACGAATGGCTAGTGAGGAGGACCATTTCTTCATGTACTTATAGGCTTGTTGAATTTCTTTCTCTGAGAAGTGTGTGTTCATCTCAGATGCCCATTTCTGGATTGGATCTTTGGATTCTGGGACCCTAATGGTTTTTAATTGAAAATATTCTTAGTAACCTAAAAGACATACAGAACATAGGTTAAGCTGATGGAGTGAGTTGTCAAAAGGATGGGCTAGTGCCATCCAGACAGGTGGAACACACCTGCATGCGGGCAATTTAATTTGTGCCTGCCTCCTGATCAGTCACTTATTGAGTTTTGATGCATCCCAAACATGGTACTTCGAACCTAATTTAATCCCCCAAACAATTCTATGACAGGTATTTTTACCTCTGCTTTGTGGATGAAGAAACAAAAGGCCAAAAACTAGTGAACTGGCCATCATTTGGGACTTGTAATAGGAAGAACTGGGATTGGAGGCTGTGTTCTTTCACCAGCATTTCAAAACTAAGGCCTATGACCCAGGGATTCTGCTAAGTGATAGAGATGCAGCATAGTTCAAACAGCCAGAGATCCAAGTCTAGAATGTGGTTGGTTTGGCAAAAATTCTCCAAGGATTATTGTCTTGTGGTTTTCCTTGGACATTTCTCAGATAACATAGGTCACTGCTATGTAGGGCAACATAAATGGAAGAAAGAATTAACATTAGATCCCTTTCTTACCAACTATGATTTCTTCCAAACAAGACAGAAGTTATCAACTTTGGAAAATGTTAATCATTGTGTGTGTGTGTGTTTTTTTTTTTTATTTTCCATTGTGTTATAGCTAGTATACTTATAAAAGTCTCCAAAAATTTCCAGGAGTTACTGATTTTAAAGGAAATCATTTTCCCAACAGAAGTCTATTGGGACAGAAAATTAGTGTATGCATATATAAAAGTCAAACATTTTGTTGATGTGAAATATTTTAGAACATATATAGGACATCCAAAATAACCTATAAAGCCAAACACTGTGTCACAAGCCTGCAATCCCAGCATTTGGAAGGCTGAGGCAGGAGGAATGATGTGAGTATAAAGCCATCCTGAGCTACAGAGCGAGTTCATGGCCAGCACGAAGCATGCAGTGAATGCCTGACTCAAAATAGACATAAATAAACAAATAACCTATATGTTGTTTATCATCAGGTCTCAGATAAGAGCATTTTAAACCTTCCTTACAAAATTGTGATCTTCCTTCAGGTCTAAATTGCCAACACTCATTGACTCCAAGAAAAAAAAATGCCTGTATCATGAACATTTTCAAAATAATTATGTGCTGGGTATGATAACGGTTTTTACTAAATTAGCTCATAGCCTCACCATGGTGCTGTTAAGATCGAGCTGATCACTCACAGTGTAAGTAATTAGAACAGACTAATTTGTTTTTATGATGAGATGTTCCTAAATCTTGGACATTTCATTGTTTGTTGTTCAATTTCATATTTCATCTAGACCCAGATTTAGTTTCTGCTGTCATTTCTCAAGCTATCTTCTAGCTTAGTGATCTTTTAATTTTTTTTAATTTGAAACTTATCTCTCTTCCACTCCATTACACTTCTCATTTTCTTTGACTTTATATATGAAAGCAATTGAGATCCAGAAGGCCAATGTGTTTTATTATTCCTCTTTCTCTCATCTTCATACTTGCAATAATTCTTCACCCTTCTCTCTTATAAAGCAAGGCCCAGAGAAGTCTAGTCTGAACCTCTAAGCCAAAGTTCTCCAACGCTGGCTGAAATCTGGCCAAGGAGAGGGGATTCCACAGCTTCCCATGGCCTCCTACAGGCTCAACCACTTTTCTTCAACTCTTTACTCTTTCTTTTCTGTCCTTTTATAGAAGGTGTCACTCTGTTGCCCTGAGTTCGCCCTGGAGCCCAGCCTGGCCTCACTGTTGAGGCAATTCTCCCACCTGAGCCTTCCAAGTGCTACGATTATAGACACAGACCACCACAGTCAGCTCTCTGCTTGCTCACCTGGCTCATCCCACAATGCTTTATGCCACTTCCCACTTACCACTTCCTCCTTCTGCTCCTGTGCTTTCTTTCCCTCCTTTACGCTTTGCTTCAGCCATTGGCATCAGCACCTTTTTCTTAGTTATAATATATTTTCTTCTTTTAGCAAATGATCCTATCCTAAATATGATGGACTTTTCAAACAAATCAAAATAGAAAAATGAAACATTTTTTCACCCGCTTTGAAGAGGTAGCGCCTATCAAATTTCTGTTTAGAGAAAAATCAAATCTGAAATAGGATGTACTTTATTCAATAATTAACTGCACATGTCCCCAGGCAGGACCCAGCAGGTTCTAGGAAGTAACCGTTCTGTTTTTATCACTGCACCCTCATTCCTAGCCCAGGGCTTTGTATGTAGAAGCTGGCCAAAAATATGTTGTGTTAAACTGACTTGAAGTTTTCTCATTCTTACTGCCAAAGCTTCACATATTCCTTCTTGGAAGTTTTTAATCCCCTCAAAGTGTCCTTATGCAAATGAACTCATTCCTATGAACTTCATATCCTGCTAGTAAAGCAAGTTTGATGTTTTTGCAGAAAAAAATTCTTCCACTATGAGAACACTGTAACTTTTTCTGATCTTCCCCTTACTTGCAAAATATTTTCTGGTATTCGGGTTATAAATTGAACCTATAGAGAAAAAATATGTATCAACTTTTAAATCCAGCATGGTTTAATCTGTAATTCTTATGCACCACATATCAAGGTACCACCTTATTGGTAGTTCTAGCTGCTGGTCCTGGATGCTGAACATAACATTTAAGGTTCCCCATTCCTTCTGGCCTCTCTTCTTTGTGAAGTGGAAGACTGTGATAAACTAAATATTAAAGTATGATCTTCCACACATGCCCTCCATGACAACTGTAGAAACCAAATACATTCAGCTTTTCCCCTCCATTGACTTTGGATTCTGGAACCATCTGTGCTTGGAGGAAAAGCAAGTATCATTCTCTTAATCTAATACCATGAATGTCTGGGCATCTGCTCCCTCAGTGGCTTGATTACGGGAGGGAAGTTGGTGCAGAAGTTAATTACTTTGCTTAAAACAACACTGAATGTCTGTCTTTCAGATTCTCTTGGCATAATTGTTTTGTGAATCAATGTTTTCAGCATTTACATGCAAATATTTTGAAAACGACGTTTTCTGCTTGAAAGTATTCCATGTATACTCCTCCACCCCCGATTTTAATCACAAGCCCCAGGGGACAGAGTCCTCAAGGTTAGAATATACCATCTTCAGTGTCCATGTCATTTAATGTTTTGTGTTCAGGGCTCCCATGAACTCACCAGATGACTCTGCACAGTTCGCTCAGCCTTTATGGGGATTTTCAAGTGTTTGCTTTCT
Source organism: Myocastor coypus (assembly GCA_004027025.1). Lineage (NCBI taxonomy): Eukaryota > Metazoa > Chordata > Mammalia > Rodentia > Myocastoridae > Myocastor > Myocastor coypus. Next base: position 89,748 of record PVJA010003324.1, read on the forward strand.
TGGTGGAAGGAATTCATCACTTGGGGGGGGGGCAGCACATTTGCATGCGCAGCGTGAGGTAGAGAACTGAAAACAAGAAGATTCTCAACCCTAAAATTGTCTCTTCCAAGTCCAGCCATTTTTTATCTGTCTTCGACACCATAGTCAATATTTTTATTTTAAATTTTGGGGGCAGGATCTGCAGCAGATATATGATAGAGGCAATTTAATCAACCATCACCACCTGAGCTGGAATTAGCACACAAATGGAATCAACTACTTGACCCTGAAGAAAGGACAGGGAGCATATACATAGTCCAGTCATTTCTGTTGTGATGTCAAGCATGTTAAAGCACTGATTTTTCTAGCAGGCCTGGTCCCAGTTCTGAAATATCAGCACTACCTGGAAATTTGTTCCAGTGTATATTTCCAAAATCCACCCAAATGTTCTTGCTTGCGTAAAGCCAAAGTTTAATGTAAATACAGTTGATGTTTCCCTGAAGCTTTCCTACAGCTTTTCTCCATAACTCATTATGTTAGCCTAATGTAGATGTGCTACTGGCATTTATAAAGAGCATAACTTCCTGATCTTATATTTTATTTTGATTTTTGCATAAACAAATGGGCTTCCCTGAGTATAAATGAACTCAATTGCTGGCTTGGAAAGTTATATAAAATGGTAAGGACTGTAACCCAATGTGTTGCTTTGACCTACTCCATTCCTGACAAGCAAACTTCCAGTATTGACTTAAATACAGTTAGCCTTTATCCGTGAGAGAATTTATTCCAGACCTCCACAGATAAAACTCTACAGATATAAAAAACCCCTACATGAAATGATATATTGCTGGCATATAATCTATTCCTGCCCCTCTATGTAGTTCAAGTAGCATCTAGGTTGTTGCCATCTGTACAATGTCATGCAAATGCTAGATAGTTTATTGTTATATAATATTGTTTAGAGAATAATGCAATGAGAAGTCTGTACGTGTTCAGCACAGACACATTTCTTCAAATGCTTTCAACCTGCTGTTGGCCAAATCAGTCGAAGAACACAAAGGCCCACTGCACTTCTAGTGAACAGAGAGCTCCTTCCCATCTCTGGATAATATTACTCTAGATTTGATCCTCTCTTCTCCCTCACCATGGTTCTATACTTCAAAACTATGTAGAGCAAATTCTAGTCCTCTTTTCTGAGGCCAGAATCATCCCTGTCAGCCAGTTAAATGAAATGGTTCCATTAAATTTTCTTCATGAGCCATGCTGCTGGTCGCCAGCCCCAATGCATACCATTTGGCTAACTCAATATAAGATTTGAAAATAGCATCTAATTGCAAGTGGACGTCATTCACCATGCTCCCCCTGCCTAGGAAGCACTTCCTTCCTGCACAGGGCCTGTTTCTGCACTGCCAACCTCCCGCCTCTCCAAGGACAGTCATTCCCTGAACACAAGCCTCTCTCACTTCCGCAACTCTGAATCCTCTGTGAATATTCTCTCCCGGAACCCTGTATCTCTCCTGCACAGTGCGTACTGCAGTCAGCATTGTGTGCATCCACACTGGTGATGCTCCTTAGGTGACCATCTCACCAAGTGACATACTTAACATATTTTAAGACATAAATCAGGAGCCATGTTCTGCTTCTCTCTCCACTATTGTCAAAAGCAACACAAATCAATATGTGAGGAAAAAAACACACACAATAAATACATCAAGACCCACACTGAGGCAATTTCCTCTCAATACCTCACCTTCTCAGAACCCCAAGATGTAATTACCCACCCTCCAGTGCAACCATGAAATCATCTTCAAGCTCGTCCTCTCACCTCCCTCCCCACTCCAACCTGTCCTCTTCCTCTCTTCTCTGATTATTGTCACCTCTTCCCACCTGCTCCTTTTGATTTATCCATTTTTACAGTCTCTTTGTATTGCCTCGAGCAACCTCTCCAGGATCTATCACAACTTTTCATATATCTTTGTATCCCCGGGAGTTAAATGTTGGCACCTTTCAGGAAGTAAGTACAAGTAATTCTATTTCTTCTAATCTTTTATTTTATGCATTTATTTATGTGGTAGTCTCACTACACAGCTCAGACTTGTAGTGATCATCCTAGGTCAGCCTCTCCAGAGCTGGGATTACAGGCATGCACCACTACACTGGGTTTCAGTGGCTGGCGGGACCAGCATAGCATGCAGTACTGAGGATTGAGCTCAGATCCTTGCACTTGCCAGGCAGGCACTTAAACACCCAAGCTATTTCCCTAGCCTAGTAATTCTACTTCTGATGTGAACTTGGCACTAAATGTACTCTTAACTGAATACCTGGGATGATCATTGTAAATCAGTCGGTTTCTACTGACTGCTTACAAAATATGAGAGACTCTTTTCTAGTAAAAGATCTTTCATCAATTTTCTATCATGAGTCTCCTCTGAAGAACTGGAACTAACTGGATTAATCACACACAGTTCAAATTCTTCTGCTGGTATTTTGACTGCTCCCTCCATATTTTTCTGGCTCCCCATCCCCAGACTCCCAGGGTTAGTTCTCTGAATCTCCCAACCAGATTTATCCAGACTTCTCAGTTTCATCTTCATCCCCACCATTGCCAGGAAAGTGTTCTGCTACTGTACTTTCTTTCTTCCAAATGTGATCCTTTTAAAAAGTTTAATCTGATTCACTTCCTTGATGAAGCCTTCCTCAAGAAACCCCTGAACCCTGCATTCCCTGATTTATTTATTAGAACATAGGTGTTTAATCTGAGTTCCACTCAATCCTATGGAATTAAAGGCAAATATTTACATGAAAATGATAGTGTGTTTTGCTGTCTTTTTTCTAGGTGGCTCCAGATAAACACTAAAGTGAACCTTCAATCTTAAAAGTGCCTTAGCTTTTTGTACCAGATATTTCTGGTTCTCCCTCCTCTTGAATCTAGGATAAAATCATATTTCCACAAATGTTTCTATTGCATTGACCATAAGAGTAAGACCAGCCAATGATATTAGAGTAAGCTAGCGTGTCCCAGAGGTCAGTGTCCCTCATCATTAAGACTACAAGGTCCAAGATGGTGGCTGCTCACAGGGTCTGATCTGTGAGTGACTACAATGCTCAGTTGTCTTGCAGGTCTTTCAAGGATTTGTATGAGGAAATTGTTCCAGCAAGTGATTTTGGTGGTGTGTTTGTTACTGCAATAACCTAGCACATCCTGACTGATACAGATATTGAGCTTGGCATAGTGTTAAGTGCTACGTTATGGTGTCATGGCTGCCTTGCTGTCGCAATCTTATTTAGAGAAGGGTGATGAGACCCATTGGCAATGAAGCTCTTGCCCTGCTTCCCACTGGGGCTCCCATACTCAGAGAAGCTGATCGAACACCTTTAGGATTCTGAGAGTGAGGAAGGAGCCGCCATAGCACTATCAAGAGTGATTTGGGGGAGAGCACAGGCGTAGCCATAGCACCAAGCAACCTTAAGTGCCATAATCTGGAATTTATTGCTTGTGTGCTTCTCTTGCTGATAAAAAGAAGAAACTTTCTTCAGGAGACTAGAACATCTTTAACACCTTTCTAATAATTAAGAAGTTTCCCATTTGGGCTTGGGGCTCTGAGTTTTCTGCAAGTTGCCAGATCTAACAAGAACATTATTAATATTATACATTTTATTGTTCATGTGGTATGAATTGTTTCCTATTTGTCTGTATGAAAAACTTCTTACTTTGAGCAGTGGCATCAACCTGCTAAAAGAAGAGGGTCAATACCAAAAAATATAGAGCAAATAACAATGTAGTTAATGCTTAAAGAAAAAAAAATTTCAAATGTCTGATTTTCTAGAAATTTTGTATTCCCCCATAGTTCAAATGTGGGTGGAGCTTAATGATTTTATTTTTTACCCAGAAAAAATAGGTGGTATAGTCTCATCTCTCTTTTTATTTCTGTCTCCAAACGCTTTATACATTTAATGACCAACGCTAAATATTAAGACAAAATAAACTTTAGTTTTCCAGCACAATACGCCTCAGAACAAATTCAGTGGGTCACAGTTTCGTACAGCAGAAAGAGGAGCATGCTTCTCTTTAGCTGTGTGACCTCCGATGAGTTACCGGCCCTCTCTGAGACTCTGTTCCTGCATTTGCCAAACAGGGGTAATGCTACCTAGGAGGAGGACCTCAGAGCAAGAATTTAGTTATATAGTCACTGTAAGCATGCTCTGGAAAGTTCCGAGCATTCGCCGACTCATCATTAAGCAACCCCCATCCCTGGGAAGTCACTGAATCAGAGCTTGAGACACCTGAATTTTAAACTTGTAATTAAATTTTATTTTTTTATTTTCATTGATGTGACTAGACTAGAAGTAATTTCTGGACACCATTGAGAGGCGAGTCATTTGTAACCTTTCCTCGGTTAGCAAGAAGAGGAGAAAGCCAAGCGTTTGCGTAACTGCTGGGGGCGAGACCCCTCCCGAGCCGCGTGCTCCGGGGGCGGCTGCTCCTGGCGCCTCACCTGGGCGTCAGACGGATGCAGGCGAAGTCAAAGCGCACACGACGGTGGGGAGTGAGATGTGAGTCACGGTCCACCGCGACCGCGGGCTCGGAGGAGTCCCGGAAGCTCCGAGCGAGCCCCGCCGCTCCTTCCGGGCCCGGGAGGGGCGCGCGCTGCGCTCCCGGCATCTTCTCCACCCAGCCCAGAGCCGCAGCTTGCGCACTGCTCGTTCACCGGGGGGACAGTCACTCATCGCTACCGTCCCCGGCTTTGTCCTAAGGAGACACCGGAACGAGGCTCGCATGTCACGACGCGCTGGCGCCGCTTCCTGACGGGAGCACGCGGGACGCTGACGGTGCCCATCGACCTGGGCGGGAGGGGCGCTCACCCCGGGCCCATCCATCCCGAGCGCCGAGCCATCTTGGCGGCTGAGCCAGTTAGAGGGTTCTGCGCGAGTGAACGTCTCTGGAGTCCCTTGGGGATGTTTATTTCCTGAACTTGGCTCCACAATCTCTGAACCATCTGATTCTATCTCACTAGCATCCAACAGCTGGAGGATATGAATCTTTAAACAGCAGCAATCAAAAGCCAAGGAGATACATTCTTGTTTGTCTCCTACCATGATAGATTTTTTTTTTTCTTCTGAGCTATGCTTCATTAATCTTCATCTTAGCCAAAAGCCAAGAGTCATATCTATAAAAAGCAGAGGGACAGCTAGCAGGCAAGGGCTGGTACCAGGTTGCCTGGGTTTGAGCCCTCCCACCAAGGACTACCAAAGGAGCTTTAATCCAGTTACTTATTCTCTGGGTTTATAAAACAAAAATCACAGCAGTAGGCATTTTGCAGAATTTTGTATAAATTTAACCAGAACAATAAGCCCTCAGCAACTATAGTACGGTTATTATTAATACACGTGTGCCTAATATCATCTGCATGCCTAGTACCACATTAGGTGCAGAGAATACTAAGCATAAGTCACAGGGACTGTTCTCAAGGAGTCTAATGTAAAACCAGCTCTTCACCAGGGCCTGCAGCGGGCTGAGACAAACGTGTGACAAGGAGCAGTGGGTGGAGAAGGATGAAGATTGCTTCCGCATGGGAGAGCTGAGGTTTTCAGACACTGTGGCACATTTGAACTTGAGAATCTAACAGGGTGGAAGCCAGCCAAAAAGGAAACCTATGGTCTCTCTCAATTTCCCAGTCAGTCTTTACACAGAGCTTTCCTCAGCTTTCCAGAGAGAGTTCCTTCTAGTTCCTGGCACACAGGATTGTTCTGGAAACTTCTGTCTAATCCAAAAGTTCTTTTTCTACTCTATACTCCTGTAGCAGATATTGCTTTTCCCAGCTGTGTCTTCTTCAGCCAAAGCAACCAACCAAGTAAAATAACAGGTCTCTTCTAAGGAAAAGAAGGAACCACATTTTTGCCAGAGACCAAATTATTCTACAATGTCTTTGGTCCTGTTTGTTAGTTCCTATAGTTTTTAGCAACTACACACAATAGAGACCTAAGCTAACACTTTTTGGACAACCTTAGATGAAGAAAATAAATGTCCCACATTCCATGCCAGCCCCCCTCCCCACCCCTTCCCATGTGCACTGAACCAGCCACGGACTCAGAGGGCGTAGTGGCGCACACCTGTGATCCCAGTACTGGGGAAGCTGAAAACAGGAAGATCACTATGAGCCTGAGCTGCGTAGTGAGACCCTGCACCAAATACATGAAATGACTAAATAAGTAAATAAATAAAATAATAAAATGAAGAATGTGATACAGTTTATAATTTTAAGCTGCTATCTGCTGGTGTTTGTTATGTCACACACACTTTAAATCACTGCAAATGACTTATTGGACATACTATCCATTGAATTACATTAACTTGCCATTTTTAGGTTTTAAAAATGACTGATTACAAGCAAGTTTGTGTGGTTGTTATTAACACCCTTGTCATCTTATTGATAATGAAATGAATGCTCAGAGAGAATCACTATAGGCACAGGTGACCAGAGACGTAATTTCTGACAACAGCACACAATGTATTTACTATCCTTATAAGGATGTTAGAGAGTAAATGGGATAGTCCAGCAAATGTAAAATGCCTGGCATATTTTTCAACATTTTCTTTTCTATAGCACCTGACCATCCTTAAGGATACAACAAGAAAGATATAGACTGACCTCCATCTCTTGGTAGTCAGGAGGGTGGAACTGGAGCTTGGGTCTCCAGGTACCTCAGACAGAACACCAGGCCTTGCCCCCTTGACCCCAATTTTCACAATCTGAGGAAAATGGAAAAGTTTACAAGTAGCATTCAAACACAAA